>OY757944.1:31011268-31216268 GCA_963585895.1 Sepioteuthis lessoniana
GTTTGAAATAGAACTGATTATTTGTATAAAAATGGATTTGGTATTAAATAACTTACAGAGGTTGATATGCCATAAAACCCAAACAAACAACCAACTCTTCCTTTCTCTCTCTCTCACTCTCTCTCTCTCTCTCTCTATATATATATATATATGCATTTGCCATAGCAATCCCAACAGATTGTAACCTGGCAATCAAGTAAAGGTTTTAAATCTAATTCAATTATAGAATTCCTATTTTCCAATATTTCACCAGAAATTAAATTGTTCTTGGGGTACAAGATATTAAATGTTAATATGAAAAAGTAATTTAATGTAAGAGCTGAATCTGTTCCAGAATTCAGCATCAAAGAATCAACAAAACCGCATCATATTTAAATTTCAACAAAGAATATCTATTTAACAGATGTTAAACATTAAATGTTAACGTGTCTATTTAGAGAACATGGTACTGACAAAACAACCCATGAGAAAAGAACTATTCAAAAGATTATATCGACCAGGTTTTTGGTAAGAGTTTATTCTAAACTCCTTGCCTTCTTACACCATACAGGGCATGTGACTGGTTAATGATTTTCTAGTCTCAGGAGCTTTCCCCCCCCCCCAAGCTATACTTGCTTTACAGGATTGAGTTTATTGCTCAGCATCTCAAAAGGTTGGTTGGTTGGGTTTTATGGCATATCAACCTTTGTAAGTTATTTAATACCAAATCAATTTTTATATAAATAATCAGTTCTATTTCAAATAAATCAGTTTAGCATGAGTACACAGTTTAATTGTCAAAAACATTTCTATTTCAAGCTATTCAGTTTATTCAAACAGGCTTAATTCAACCAATTCAATTTAGTATAAGCATAGTTTCCGTCTAAGTCAAAAAGAACTAAACAGTCTAATTATGCTAAACTGAATTGTTTGAAATAGAACTGTTTTTACATTTAAAATGTGTACTTATGCTAAACTGAATTGCTTGAAATAGAACTGTTTATATGAATAAAAGTGGATTTGGCATTAAATAACCTACAATGGTTGATATGCCATAAAGCCAAACCTAATCAAACAAAACCTTAACCTTTCACAGTTAGTACCCACTGGTGGTTGATTTTTACAACTAGTAGCAGATCATAGATTGCAAAATAG
This sequence comes from Sepioteuthis lessoniana, assembly GCA_963585895.1. Classification (NCBI taxonomy): domain Eukaryota; kingdom Metazoa; phylum Mollusca; class Cephalopoda; order Myopsida; family Loliginidae; genus Sepioteuthis; species Sepioteuthis lessoniana. The sequence goes on from OY757944.1 coordinate 31,012,403, forward strand.
TGACAAGCAGCATTTTAGCCCCATTGAGGCTTAAGCCAAGCAAATATTAGCCCTAGCATAAAGAGATTTGGGAGATGAACGTGAATGTTACGGAAGATAAGAGATCATGTATGATATTTTTCAGCTTATCTGCATTTTCATAACAGGTACTACCATTCTCGGGCTGTGGAATTAGAAGTGATGGCAATGAAGGGGCAACTCCCCACTCCCCAGAGTTTCAGGACTGAATCATCACAACAAGTGCAGTTTAGTCTGAGGACATCCCTTCTTTTGGTGGGGGTCTGCAATGAAATTAGTAGACATATTTTGAGTCTTGCAGGAGAATGTGAACACTTAAGTACACTGCTTGTACCACAGAAGCTTTTCAAAAGGACAACAGGTTATAGAGTTGAAGATTTCTATTTTAAAAGAAATTAATGTGATTTGTCCTGGTGCTTACCAAAATTGTCCCCCATTTCAAGAGAAGAGTTGGATTAACCTTTTGGACTAGAGTCATTCTGCCAATGCTAATAAATTGGCTTTTGTGGAGGATTCTTCATCAGCCAAAGTAGGAAGTCTTTGAAACTGTCCAACTAAACAGATCAATACAAGGATAATATAATCAAATATAGTGCTCCATGTAAGTCAATTCAAATACTGATCACTGACTTGGCCAATAGGCACAATTGATTGGTCCAATAATTATATTAAGGTCTTTCATTGGATGAAACACGACTGTTTGTCTTTTGGGTGATATAAAAAAAAAGCCCAAAGTGAAAGCTACAAACACAATAGAAACTCATGATCGATCTTGGGTAAGGATAACAAAAAAATTAATGTATTTACCAGCTTGTATTGCTGGAGACTACTACCCACTACAACTTGGCACAACCCAACCCTACCTATACAGCTTGTGGGTAACTATAAAATTTACATATTGGAAAATCTATAAAGAAGTATGTTTTACAAGAATATTGTAGGAGACAACATGGTCTGATTTCTTACCCATACTACTCATGATATTAGAAAGAAACATATGATGAAATTTTTGTTTTAGTTTCTTTGTTTAAAGGCATATCAACCTTCATGGGTAATTTAATGCCAAAGCCATTCTCACAGAAGAACAATAGTGATACTATTTAATCTATAGCTGCGGGAACAAGAGGGTTGCTTGGTTTCTTTGTTTAAAGGCATATCAATCTTCATGGGTAATTTAATGCCAAAGAAGCCATTCTCACAGAAGAACAATAGTGATACTATTTAATTTATAGCTGGGGGAACAAGAGGGTTCTTTGGTTTCTTTGTTTAAAGGCATACCAACCTTCATGGGTTATTTAATGCCAAAGCCATTCTCATAGAAGAACAATAGTGATACTATTTAATTTATAGCTGGGGGAACAAGAGGGTTCTTTGGTAACTTTGTTTAAAGGCATACCAAGGTTCACGGGTTACTTAATGCCAAATGAGAATTCATAGAAGAACAATAGTGATACTATTTAATTTATAGCTGGGGGAACAAGAGGGTTCTTTGGTTCCTTTGTTTAAAGATATGTCAACTTTCATGGGTTATTTAATGCCAAAGCCATTCTCATGGAATAACAATACTGATTATATATAATTCATAGCTGGGGGAACAAGAGGGTTCTTTGGTTTCTTTGTTTAAAGGCATAGCAACATTCACGAGTTATTTAATGCCAAAGCCATCCTTGTAGAAGAACCATAGTTGTGCTATTTAATCAATGGCTGGGGGGATAAGAGGTTCTTTGGTTTCTTTGTTTAATGGCATATCAACCTTCAAGGATTATTAAATGCCAAAACAATCCTTGTAGAAGAACAGTATTGATACTATTTAATCTATAGACACAATGTTTCAGCTGATGTATCCTCTACAGTTTTCAAGCGAATTCCAGGGAATTTTGAAACAAACCTTTTCATCATATTGTCAGAATTCCAATGTTCATGTCTTGAGGATATTATTATTAATAAATTCTTGAAATGTTGCTTGCCTCTTTCTTTCACTGAATTAGTTTGGTTTGGTTTCTTTCTTTAATGGCCTGTCAACCTTCATGGGTTATTTAATGCCAAAGTAGTACAATTTAAGTCATAATTTGGAGTATAAAGGGGGTTCATATTAGTCTGAAAGGAAATAGAGCAACTGGAGTTTGAACTTGGTTACTATAATGTCGCAGGCCAGCATTTTGTCAATTATGCCATGGAGACTCCCAAAATAAAATGAAAGAAATACTAGACAACAATTAATAATAATTGACAATGCCTGATCTAAGAAATTCACTCAACTTAACACTATTACTACAAGGTGTAAAAGCAAGAGAAATAAAATGAAAGAAATACTCGTCAAAAATTAATAATAATTGACAATGCTTTTTTTAGAAGGATTAACATTTTTATTAATGAGGAATTTTTATTTGCTCAAAGAATTCATCCTCATAAAGAACCAAAAAGTGCTTGTATGTCCAAAATATATATATATATATATATATATATATATATATCATTCAAGAGAATCTGTGGCACATTGGTATACCATTGTTATTCTATCACCTTATTCAAATAGAATGGTTGGTTCTAAACAGTCTTTCCTAACTATAAACAGATCATCTGTATAAGTAATCCAGTCATTTGTATCTTAATATAACTGTTAGTCTCCCATGCACCAAGATAGTCTATTATATATATATATATGTGTTTCTTTTTGACTAATGTCATATCAACCATTGTAGGTTGATTAATGTCTACGTCATCACTGTAGAAGAACAGTAGTGATACTAATTAACCATAGTGGTATATATATATATATATATGTATATATATATATATAAACGAAATTTATTTTTGATAGACAGAAATAAAGAAGTCAGTTATTTTCCTTTGTGAAGTAACATTGAATAAATTTTTATGCATGAAGATAAATAATAGTTCAAACACTGAAAGATGATATATTTAAGTTAAACTTCTATAATATATATATATATATATATATATATATATATATATATATATATATATATTAATGTTCATCCTAAAATTTGAGGATGTCCATTAACTAAGCTAACCTTAACAAATGAATTACAAAGATGTTTTATTTACAGCGATGAATGCTTGTATTGAGGCACCCACAATTTTCAGATGAGTTGATAGCAGAAAAATGGTATACTAGTGTGCTACAGATTCTCCTTCTCTTAGACCAGAAGCTAAAGACCCTCTATACCTGACTATTTACCCATGGGAAAAGAAGATATGAATTCATACCTTTTCCATGAGCATATTACATAGTGAAAGTGAAAGTGAAAAAAGTCACTTTCAAGATCTGGACTTGAGCCACCAAGTCCATTTTTTATGATGACATCAGTTATTCTGTACAAACTGCCGCACATAAAGAAAAAAATGAGTTATCTATATTTGCACATATATCCTTTTTTTCATTTATTAAAATGAACTGTACTGAAAAGTTTAAGCGATAGACAAAAAAATCCACAGAACCAACAGTTGTAACAGTGGATAGAAATATTGTTTTGTCACTATTTTATACAATGACATTATTGTGTTTCCAGTACTTATTGAAGTTGGTGTGGAAATTAATAAAAGACTTTATTTTTTAAGCCCCTCTCATTATATATATATATAATAGATATTTAGTCTCTTGAAAAGGACCATGATGTCTGAAACTCATGTAAAGAAGTAAAAAAATAAACAACCTTGTATATTTTATTTTGTATATTTACTTTTTTTATCTCACTGGACCAACCAAAAATAGGGAAAAAAATTATACATATGTGTGTGTGTGTGAGAGAGAGAGTGTGTGTGTGTGTTTATTAATCCCTTTGTATAGATAGGATGTGATACAAGGTCAGTTTTTCAGCAGAATTTAGCATGTTTGAATTCAGAGTTTTCCTTCACCTAGGCTTGTTGCCTAATGAAGGCTAAAGAAGCCAGTCTAGTCTACTATTTACCCAAAGTTGGACGGAAAATAATTATATTCATACCTTTCCTAAGGGTATCAGGCTGAAGTGAAATTCAATCAGCCTCATCATATATATATATCTATATATATATGTACATGTATATATATATCTGTTTTTGTTATTATGATCTGTATATATATACATATGTGTGTTATGATCTATATATATATATATATTGTGACGTGGTATGCTACCGAGAAGGAAAGGGAGGTCAATTCCCCTACCCTACAGTGTTTGAATCAACAGGTCCCAAGGACTGACCTCTAAAGCAGTAGGAGGATGAAGGTCAAAGCTACCCGCACTCCATGACCTGTAATCTATTGGACAAAGAAAAGAATCCAGGTCACTTTAGTAGCATGCCTGGAAGAAATAGTGGGAGAAGGAAAAAGTCAAATGATTGGCTATAGACCCTTTAGCGCCAAAATGATACCTTATAGCTAAACTCCGGGAGGTCCCCTCACCCGCAAGAAGAATCTTTAGTTCTGGACAGACATTGGCAAGAGATAGACGCCAATTTAGCCAAGCTCGGGGAAAGTCTCCCATAAAAAGAGTAGAACAGAATCTCTGGACAGAAGTCAGCATTATAAAGACGTGCTAACATTCAGCCAGATTCTGGGGATGTCACTTGCTTGTAAAAGAAAGGAACCTGAGAATTAAAGATAAGTACAACTTAAACTGTTTCTCCTTCTACCCTTCCTAAATATTGGAGAATTATATGTATTCAAAAAAAAGAAAGAGAAAAACTGAAGGGATTCTGTTTCATCAACAGTAAATTAGGGAATGAACTTTGTTACATGCTTCAGCCTGGTGACTTAAGCATTTTCTCAAGTAAAAGAAAAAAGAAAAGAAAAAAGGAGAAAGAAGAAAAGGACTGTTGAGAGACATTTATGTTTGATACTGCCTGCTGGCTTAATATAGCCGGTATTTTAAAAAGAAAAGAGAAAAGAAAAAGGAACTGTTTTTTAAGTCTTATCATTATTTGTTTGGTTGTCACCTATTAAAACTTTGTTATATTTTAAATGCACCCTTGTGTTGAAATCTTTTGGTTGTGTTATTTATCTATCGAGTTGCCTTCTTTTGCACATATCTGTTTCAGCTTCGTATCGCTTTCATTAATTCTCGCTAAATGTCTTATTCATCTTAAAACATTACAAGGGAATTTTGGAAATTTGACTACAGTTAGAATTTTCTATCCTTGAAGTACATGTTTTCCGTCATACGAGGGGGTAGGAAAGCGAGGGACTTGGTGGGGTATGTGAAAGTGAGTTGGAAACCTCCTTACCAGTGTCAGAGATTAGTCTGGCCCCAAATTAACCCCCACATTATATGCCTGAAATAGGAGTCTTGACTAGGACTTATTACTGCAATGGGTCAATTGCCAGACTGCCCTTGACATCACATGCACATAAAATAAACTCTTATCCTGGGAGAATTATTTATGCAGCGTCACAATATATATATATATATATATGTAATGATCTGTATATATACATATGTTATGATCTGTGGATATATATAATAATCTATATATATATATGTGTGTGTGTGTGTGTGTGTATTATGATCTGTATATATTCCATTTTTCATGAATCCAAGTATTCTGAAAACAGAAAAAATGAACAGAATTCTATAACACACACACACACACACACACACACACACACAAATATGTATATATATATATATATTCGAGATAGCATCCATTTTTTAAACTAAAAAAAAGCTATATTAGAGATAACATCCATTTTTAAACTCTGTACACAAAAAATTGATCCTGACACACTCATATTTGACATCACAAACTTGTACAGTAATATCCCTCATATATCTCATTTTGGACTGATAAATACCCAGATTACACCCAAGATTTAACAAAAGATATATAATAGAGGGTAGAGAAATAATCCTTAATAATTCAATAATGTTAATTACATCTAGACCCTAGGAACTGCTATGGGAACTAAAATGACATCAACATACACTACTCTAACCTCAGTATATCAAGAAGAAATTTTATATGAAATCATAGGAAAAAATACAAAATAAAAAGAGACTTTATTAGGTCATGAAAAAGATACTTAGATGAGCGTTTCATATCCTGGAAATGCCCAATGGGAGACATTAATGAATTGCACAACCTACTCCAAAGCCTACATCCCAAAATAAAATTCTCTATAGAACACAGCTCAAAAGAATTACTATTTTTAGATGTCCTCATAAAAAAAACCCAAAATGCCCAAATCATCACAGACATCTACCACAAACCCACAAACACCCAACAATACCTCTACTTCAATAGTCACCACCCCAAAAACTGCATAAAATCCACCCCAGAGGTGTCCATGGTGTAATGGGTATTGTTGCAGGAAATAGACATGGCGACACGAGTTCAAATCCTGGACGAAACTGATTGCATTTCACATAGCACTAATATCCTTGGGAAAGGTATGAATCCAATTATTCCCCCTCCAGCTACGGGTAAATAATAGAGCAGACTAGGTTCTTCAGCCTTGGTGAGGCAACTAGCCTAGGAGAAGGAAAACTCTGAATTCAAACTTGTTAAACTCTTTTTAAAAAATTGACCTTGTGTCATATCTTGCCAGAGCAGAGGGGTTGGTAAATATGATAAAATCCACCCCTTACACTACAGCACATAGGACATACACCATAATCACAGACAAAAACCTCAGAAAAACCCAACTTAAAGAACTACCATGGAGGCCATGTCTTCTCTGTTTTAAAACCATCCAAGTAAAACAGAAAAGACATGGAGGCCATGTCTTCTCTGTTTTATTTGGATTGTTTTAGAGATGGGAGGTGGGTGCCTGTATAGGTGCTGCTTTGTGGGGTGTTGCTTCCTGGATTTGTTCAATATAGTCTGTAGCATTCTTGTGTAATAACCGTCTTGCTTTTTCTCTATATGCTTTGTCAGCATCCACGTAGTGCATCCATATAGTAGAACTGACATGACGACTGCTTGGAAAAAATTTTATTTTATTTTATTAGATATGTTTAACTTCCATATGATCAACAACCTATCAATAGCAGTCCATGCCTTTGTTAGTCACATATTGATGTCATTTTCAGTAGATGAGATGCTGCTTTCAAGATAAGTAAACTTGTCTACTAATTTCAGAGAACCACATTTTAGTGTGGCGATGTCTCCTTTTTGATTATAACATATGTACTCCATTTTGTCTGCATTCAAATGGAGGCCAATGCCACCTGCTGCCTGCTCCAGACTATGCAGCAGGAATTTGGCTTGAGTAGGTGTATTTGCCAGAAATGCAATGTCATCTATGTAATCTGCATCCATAATAGTTTTTGTGGGGTATTATCTGCTTCTTCTCTTCTTTTTTTTTAGTGTAAAACCATTTTCTTTCATTAGATCTATCAATGTTCAAAGTACATAGTCTAGGCAGATCATGAACAGATATGGGGCTAATGTATCCCCCCTTCCAGAACACTTGTATTCTTTCTTCTTGACAGGGAACTTTTACTTTAGCTTTCGAGGTGCTTTTCCTTTTACTCATCCCGTTTACTGTCTGCCACACAATACAAGACACTCTATCTTTAACAGAATTTCTAATTTTATTGATCTGGCCTTTAATGTATTCTATTTGTTCTTTTTGGTATGTGTTGATTAGTTCATCAGCCTTCTTAAGTTTCTGAGATTGGCGTTATTTGGGTTCCTTTTATTACATAGAGATGCTGTTTTCACATTTTCTTATTTTTTCTTAACTACTAATGTCTCCCAGGGAACTCTAAGTTTGTCTCTTAGTTCGGTTGATATGCATTCTGCTACTGCTTCAATATGGGTATTTATTAAGTTCTTATATTTGTCCTTCAGAGTAAGTGTTTCGGATTCATCTTAAAGAGCATTGAATTTTTTCTTAGTGTTATCATATATTTATCACTAATATCTCTATTGGTAAGAAAGGACCAATTATATTGTGTAGTTTTAGCTGTTTGTGTCACTTTCCTGCATAGGTTCAGACCTATTTTTGCTGTGACAATTCTGTGATTGGAAGACACATCTACAAAAGAGGAATATGCCTTACAATTCAAAATGCTATAAATCCATTTCTTATTCATGAGGATATAATCTATCTGTGCTTTAGCATTATCTGCGTAAGTATAGGTCCATAGTTTTCCCTTCCTTTTCTGGAATTTAAGGCATGTTAGTCCATTTTCAAGTGAGAAATCTGTAAGCTGTTCCCCATTTCTGTTCGACATGTTGTGTTGGCTGAATTTTTTGTTTTCATTTTTAACTATTTGAGCATTCATGTCTCCACCGATGATTAGAACATTATGTTTGGGGATGCTATGAACAAGGGAGGATAGCTTGTTATAAAGGTGATGAGGTCCAATTGATCATTCACATTGGAAATAGTTGCAGGAGATGATTGTTGAACTGGGGTTGCAGTTAAACATAACTACCATCTTTCTGGTTTGTATTTTCTTGATGTTTTTAAGTGATTTTGGGGTGCAAAGACTGAGAAGCATTCCTACACCACCTATGAAAGCATTGACAGAGTTTTCCCATGCAGATGCTGAGATAAATGTCTATCCGTTGCCAGAATTGTTGTATTTTATTTCTATTTCCCTATGATGAAATACTTGTACGTGTTCTTGTATGCATACTATGTCTATATTATGATCTATCGCAGATGCTGTCAGTTCTGGTAGTTGGCCAATTCTATTTAAAGTTTTAATGTTGAATGTAGCTGCATGTACCATGGTTTTACATTTAAGTAATTTTTGTTTGTGTTTGAGTTCTGGAGCTGACTTTTTGGAACACTGGGGACTCAGCAGAATGCACCCTTTGTTTAGCCATGCAAAAGGCGATGCAGTCTAAACATACGGTTTGAGCGAGAATCATGGCAATCTTTTGATGGCTGTACTTTTACTTCATGAATAGATGCCACCCTTATAGATGAATAGCAGTAGTTTCCTGACTGGACTATGTGATCCTGGATGTTAACCAGTGAGGTTCTTCTACCCAGCATCAGGTGAAACTTGCCATTGACCTGATGTTGGGTTCATTCACCTTACTTCACATCCACCATGCTGTTTCTCAAGGCTTCTGAGATTTAACTCGTGGGTAAAAAAAATACCTCCCTTATATTACTTGAGTTTTAACTTAGTTAAAGTCCAATTATTAAATTTTTAAAATCTTTAATTGTTTTTCGTCTCCTCGAAATTCCAAAGTTGACCTCATCAGTTTCATTTGCATACAAATGTGCTTCCTTAATGTATTTCTATAGTTGTTCACATGACTTTAAGAAGAGTCAATTTTTATGGGAAAAATCTCAGACAGTATACCCCCTCTCATATCATAAGGGTTTTGACTAAATACATACCGCAGTTAAAATTTAAACAAATTAATAATAATAATAATAATAATCCCTGCAAAATTAACTGTACAAATAACAACAACAACAATCTTTAAAAATCAAAGTAAAGAAAAAGAAAAAAAAGATTTTTTAAATTTAAACATTTTATGTGGCTACTTTTTATGTAATAGTGAAACCAGATCAAAGTGTAGTTACAGTTTGAGACGAGTTTGATTTTACCCACACAAAAGTCAAGCTGGGTTTTTTTGTTTTGTTTTTTCTTTTCTTTTCATTTTGGATTGTCAAAAGAAAATTCTTGAGTCTTACAATTTGAATTATTTAATTTATTTCCAAAATTGTTCAGGTGACTTTAGGAAGATTTGATTCTTACAGGAAATATCGCAGACAGTACACACACATAGGAAAAAACATAGTACATAAATACATATACGTACATATATACATACATATATATATAAATGAATATATATATCCACACGAATGAACATATATATATATATATATATATATATACTTTTTTAAAAAGTTTCTATTTTTGTACCTATTCTATAATTCTGATGGTGTGAAAAAAAACCCAGATGATACAATTTGTAAGTAAAAAAATATTACACAAACTGATATGTGGGGGAAAAAATTAAATAAAAAAAAGCAAGGACTTAAAATATTTGTACTGCTAGAAAATAATCAACCAACTCCCCAATGCCTAGTCAAAAGAAAAAAATGCCAACAGAATCACTTAAGCTAAACTGTAGGAGTGCTTAATACACTAAGTAGAGTAAAATTAAAATACCAAAAGAGCCAGAAGTTATCTACCTCGGTGTATGTGTGTGTGTATATATATATATATATATACACACACACACACACACACACACACATACATATGTATAAATACATGCTCACGTATTCATATATACGTACATACATATAAATAAATACATATACATACATATAAATAAATACATATACATACATATAAATAAATACATACATTCACACACACACATATATACATAAATACACACACACATAAATACATATACACACACACACATATATATATATATATATACACACATATATGTACACATTCAATAAGTTTCCAGCCTTTTTTTGTACGAGCATTTAAAATTGTCATAGACTCTTGAAAATTCAGTATGTTATTGCTATACATCTTATGAGATGACTGACCAATTTTTATGATTTCTGGTTCAAATGAACAGCTACAGCAGCAATTGGAATACACCCTACTAAAGCCTAATTATCACAGCTGATGAATTTCAAAAATACAATCTGGACTTGAGGACACTTTAGAAGAATGATATGCAATAAAATTCTGTTTTAAACTTGGAAAAAATGCCACAGAAATGTATGGAATGCTTCAGACTGCTTTTGGAGTATCTTGCATGAATCGAGCATCAGTTTTTGAGTGGCATAAGAGATTCAAGGAAGGCAGGGATGATGAGAGGTGTGGGAGAAGTAAAGAAGTCAATACACCACAGTTGATTGGCCAAAGGGTTAGGGTTAGGGTCAGGGTTACTATGTTGAGGTTTTAAGGGAGTTCAGGAAGAGATTCTGTCAGAAGATGCCAGCACTCTTCAAATCAGGTCAGTGGCATTTCCACCAGGACAATGCACCAGTCCACAAGTCCATCCTTGTCATAGACTATTTGACCAAGATGGGCATCAAGACAGTTCCTCACCCTCCTTATAGTCCAGACCTTGCTCCTTGTGACTTCTGCTTATTCCCTAAGCTCAGAGGCTGTCATTATGAGACAATTAAGGAGATGAAAGAGGCTGTGACGAAGGTCTTTGACATGCTCACACAAGAGGACTTCCCTGGGGCCTTCCAGAGGTTGTTGGAATGGTACAACAAGTGCATTGCAGCCGGAGGAGATTACTTCTAAGGGGACTAGAGTTTCATGTGTGTACTATCAATAAAAGTGCCCATACGAAAAAAAGTCTGGAAACTTATTTAATGATCCTCGTATATACATTAACACACACAAACATATATATAATATATATCATCATCATCATGTCGCGCCGCCTGCGCGGATATCCCTGACCGTCTCTCGCCATTTCTCCCTATCATTCATCACCTCCGGCAGGTCTTCAGGATTACAACCCGTGTCCTCACATAGCTGCTGTATGTAAGTTCGTGCTGGTCGTCCCACTCTTGCACATCCATGAGTGGGGGTCCACAGGAGTACATCGCTTATGAGCTCGTCCTTGCTTCTCCAGCAGTGTCCTGCGTGTCTGGTTCGTCGAACTTGTATAGTTTTTGTGATGGGGGGCAAGTGTCCGTATAGTTGGAGTCTCGTGGGGTGTTGTCGCCAGGACTTGTTTAATACTGCTCTCAACATTCTTGTGTAATTTCCGTCCAGCCTCCTCTCCAGCCGCTTCGTAAGCGTCCATGTGGTGCATCCATATAGCAGTATCGACACAACCGCTGCCTGGAAGAAACTGCGTTTCATTTTATCTGTTAGGTCCGACTTCCATATGATCGAGAGCCTATCGATAGCTGTCCATGCCTTCGTCAGTCGTGTGTCGATGTCCTTCTCGGTTGATGAGACGCTGCTTCCTAGGTAGGTGAATTTGTCGACTAGTTTCAGAGAGGCTCCGTCTAGTGTGGCAATGTTGCCTGTTTGGTTGTAACACATATATTCGGTTTTGTTTGCATTGACATGTAGGCCAATATATGTATAAATATATTTATATATATGCATATATATATATATATATATATATACAGATACTCATTAAGGTAGAAGAGGACACTAATAATAAAAAGAATCTTGTGTAAAATTGTTTGTAACAAAAACTGATAGAAAACCCAGATCAAAGCTTATATGCAAATGAGATTATTGATCTTGATTGATTGATCTTTAGCTCTAGTGTGATTCTTTTAAATGTTCTGATCAGCTTTTATTTGCAGAAAATGAAACCTATAAAACCTCAACAACCATCTGTCTCAGAATAAACATCTTTTATGTTTCATGGCTTTTTCAAATAAAATCCTGACTGCAGAGATAAGTTTTGTTTTGTTTTTTAGTTTTTTAAAAACCTGTTCTTCACAGAAACCGATACAGATCAACAAATGCTTGCACTCTGAGCAAGTCCATACAAGTTGAAAATGTTTAACTTTATAGTGAAAATGTGCCAGAGTGAGTCAAAAGTTTTGCAACATTGTGGCAATGCAAAATACAATTCATCAGCTCTGACTATTTTTCCTGAGGTCATGAAGGTGACAAGCTAGACTGGATTTTGAGATCCTGAGTTCACCTGATACTCTCTGAGTGCTACTTGCTAGATTTACTTTCTATGGCTGAGAGTATAACTTTGGAATCCATGGTTTTAAGCCTACCTGATCTTGACTGATCATCAAGGTTCTGGCAACCCGAGCAATATATATTGATCCAACTGGTTACCGTCCTCTAATCAATTGCATCTTCACCTTTAGCCCAATTAGGGGTGTCCTCGTGGTGTAATGGTTAAAGTGATGAACTGCGGAATCGTAGTACGCGAGTTCGTACTCCAGTAGCGCTATTACGTTCACTTTCGGGCAAATACCCTTGGGAAAGGTATGAACCCCCTTATTCTCCCTCCAGCTATGGGTAAATAGTAGGACGGACTAGGTTCTTCAGCCTTGGTGAGGCAACTAGTCTAGGAGAAGGAAAACTCTGAATTCAAATCTGTTAAACTTCGCTTAAAAATTGACCTTGTGTCATATCCTGCTCGAGCGGAGGGGTTGGTAAATAGTACCTTTAGCACAATTAAGGTTTTTGGTTGCTTCTATAGCGTTATGGTCCAGTTTGAATTTGTAAAGCAGAAAATTCTAAATTAGACAACATTATATGTTCGTTCACCTGTGTGGCTTTCAAATCACAGAGTGAAAACTTCTTCTCTTGATCATAGCACACTGTGTTATCTTCAAGACCTACTTAGTGTTATATATTGACCCTTGACTGAGCTGTCAATCAAGAGATGCACCTGTGTAAATAAGCGGAAGAACAGCGAAAGCAGGTGGGTGTTACAAAATAATATAACCAGGTGCCCGGGGCGGTTCTAGTCAGTGGGAGACAAGATGCCGAAGTGAGAGCCAGCAGCAGACAGAGGGCTTTGGGCTCTCAGTGACTCACGGTTGAGCAACCCCAGCCAAGATGAGTGCTGCTATGGTTGCGAGAAGAACTTGGTCAATGTAGCAGTCTGTCCCCATCTCCAACTCATCTCTCACACACAACAAACATCACCCTTTCCAGAATAAAGGGTGAGAGATATATTTTTATAAAGAAGTGTATTCATTCGTTCATTGAAGTTCATCATTATGTTTGATTATGTTTCTGCTTATAATTGTATTACGGCTATACATCATTAGCACTTCTTCTCCTTCTTGGCTCGGGTTGCTCAACAGGAGGCCTGGTATGGGCCACAGGTCCCAGCAGGTGCGCTCTCAGTGAGTGCAAGCTGGTTTTGACTTGACCTTCATGGACTCCAACTCTCAACTGGAGGCCGCCCAACTGGAGGCAGCTGCCCTCAGCGGGGCACTCTCACTGACTGCAATCTGGCTCTCACTCTGGCCTTCACTGCCTCCAACTGACTCAACTGCCATGGGCATCTGCATCTATTATTTCATAACTCCTACTTCTGCTTATTTACACAGGTGCATCTTTGATTGATGGCTCAGTCAAGGGTCAATATGTAACATGTTCATCTGTGTGGCTTTCAAATCACAGAGTGAAGTAATGTACTAATTGTCAGTGTACCAACTACCACAATACTACCAACCAATGAAGCTTCTTACCATGGCTTGAACTGCTTAAATCACAGGATAAATGTGCTGCAAACTAATATGTACTACCAAAATATTGCAAAACTTTTGCCTCACCCTAGTATTATAGATATTCAATGATTAACAGCCACATAACTCTAATTATACTTTCAAGTCTAGTAAGTGTGGGTACTCAAGACAGCCTGAGTAGCCAGACAATGTGGCAGTGCCTGAAGACCAAAAGCATCAAAAAGCCCAAGAAATGGTTTCAAATGTATGTGTATGTATCAGGTTTTTTTTCTTCTTATTGCTCTTTTCTCCCTAAATAATCTATGATAGTTAATATACCATCAAGTGATAACTAATTTTCATCCCTGAGGGATTATGAGTGTGTATGGTGTGTGTGTGTGTGTGTGTGTGCATATGAATGTGTCTGTGTCTCTGTGTGTGTATAGTTAAGTTCTGTTTAATGTGGCTTTGAATTTATCTATGAAGTTTTTTTCTTTTATTTGGAGCAATGTATTGTTGTCAGTTTGCTATATAGGCATTATTTTAAACATTCTATCGTGAATCCTTTTTTGCAGTTGTCTTAATGTAGTCCACTAGATTCTTAATACTTAAAATAAATACCCAGCAGTTTGCTCTATATATTTTAGAGATATGGCACTTTTGAAACATGTCTGGTTAAGATTGCACATATCTGTATATATCAGATAGCAATAATATAGGAATACTTGATATATGAACACATAGACATACCCACATACAGAAAGCAAAGTAAATCTGGACAGGAAATTGGGTATCAATGAAATATATTACGTGTGCATCCATTTCTTGAATTACAGGATGTCGAAGGACAATTAAGAATATTCTAGTATAATAATATCATAAATATTACAGTATTATAAAACAATTTTGATTTTTGAAAATAAATAACTAAATTAGGAGATAGACACAAAACAGTAAATTTACTCAATATGGCCACCTTTTTTTTCAATTATTGTATCAACACACCTTCAAAACAATTTGCATATCTTCAAAATAAATTCTTCAGTAATTTTATTCCATTCCTCCTCAAAAGCAGTCTTAAGAAATCCAATATTTGGATGGAAATTTGAATTTGTTTAGTTTTAACCACCTTGATTATTCTTTATGGGATATAAAGAATAATCAAGGCGGTTAAAGTCTGGGCTTGATGGAGGACATAAAGAAATTCCAATTATTTTGGAAATCTTTTTTTTTGGCTTGGTTTTGGTGTTAAGCAAATCATAGATTCTTTGTTGTTTCTTTTCTTGCTCACTCATATTGGGCTGAATTTTAGTGAAAAAATGTTTGAATGATAGAGCTTATTATAAAAATTTAGATTTATTGCGTTTTTTTTGTTTTTTTAATTGGACTAATCAGACTAAAAGAGATTTTAAAAATTATTATCCATATTTTGCTTCCACACCTTGGACAAATAGTGTAAATAGAGGATGTAGATTTGCTTTTAAGTTTAGGATAATTATTGGCCTAGTGGTTAGAGTGTTCGCCAATAGTCCGGGAGACCTGGGTTCAATCCCAGGTCACATCATACCAAAGACTTTAAAAATGGTACTTGATACCTCCTTGCTTAACATTCAGCAATATAAGATATGTATCAAGAATAAAGTAGAACAATCCAGGGAAAGGAGTAGCGGCCTTCCCTACACCTTGGTGTAGAAGCTATAGAAAAGGGAGCCTTCCGGTCGCCCTCAACTATGGTTGCCAACTTATATTCATAAGCAGTACTTATCTATTATACATACAGGTTCTAAAAATAAAGATTGTTGGTATATCAAACCTTGTAGGTTATTTAATGCCAACTTCTGTTTATACTTATATATTAGATATATATGATCTGTGAACAAATATTTGTAAGTAAAAATTTTTACATCAACCAGAGCCTATTTGTTTGCACACAGTTAAATGGTCTCAATTATGGCTATCTAACACTAATAATTCTATTTGCCACAGTTAAATGGTTTCTAGTATAGTAAATGATTAAACGCTTGAACCATAATTGGGACCCTAACAATTACTACCTCTCTGGGTCAGAGTAGACCTGGGAGTTATGGCATTCCTCAAAGCTCTGGGACTGGAGCCTCACCACCAGATTTGTGTCATAACCAGGACACTCATTGTGGTGGGGGTAATTTACCTCTCTGCAGATATGCAGTCTTATTTTACAGTTCCAGTTGATAGGTCAGAAAATAAAATATGTAGAGTGACTTTTATTAAAGTTTAGGATAATTATTTCTTAGTGGTATATACTCATATTAACTAAGGGTACACAATGTGTGACTAAATATTCAAGGACATTAAAAAAATATGGCAGGACAGCTTCTCATCATAATAAAAGAAGGTGTTTAGGGTTATATAAAATTCAATGGAACAAGAGTGTTGAATGCCAAATAAACTATTTTAAAGAAAATTAATGTTTCCTTCATTCTTCATTGTGACTTGGTAAATACAATTTTAGTCTCAATATTTTATGAATACGCCTCATATTCTATAAGCAAATGAAAAGACTTAAGCGCAGAACCTCAGACAACAGGTATCATTTACTCAGATTAGTTTGGGACAAGGCCAGAAAAAAGGAGCACTCAATTGTTTACTGTCATATCCAGGACACTTGGTGGTGGTGGTGGTGGGAGTCTCACTCCTCTGCTGAGATGCAATTGGTGACAGGGCTGTTCAGTCGATGAGATATTGCTACTGAGGTAAATCCTTCAAAGCACCAGAACTTTTTCAATCAAATGAAGAACCTAGCATTGAAAAAAGTATTTTTAACAGAATGACATTATTGGTAAAACTGAACAAGAAAAAAAATTGAATATGTTAGCAGATATTTTTTTCTTTCTTAAGTTTTCAAATATATTTTCTGCAAACCTCATAAAAGAAATTTTTCAAGCTACAAAAAATTCCTTTGTAAGTTAAAAAAAAAGAAGGAATGCGAGAAAAACTGGAATTATATGAAAATGAACGGAAATGTTGCAATATTCTAGCACAAGGAATGGAGGGATATAAAAAAGATTTAAAGTTTTTTTCAATTTCCTGTTGAAGAATTGATATTTTGATAGGAGTTTAGAGAATGAAAGCATGTAGAACATGTAGAATAAATATATATATATATATATACGAAGAGTGGGAGTGAGAAAACATACAATGCACATGTGTAGGTGTAGAAATATATAAATAAAATATGCAATACATGTGAATAGTTATATATATATATATATATATATACACACACACACACACACAATATAGATTGCATGTATATGTATATATAGGTAACTATTCACATGCATTGCCGACTCTCTCTCTCTCTCTCTATATATATATATATATATATATACACACACACACATTGTATATTTCATATTTATACAGCTACACACGTCATGTATAAATACACATATATATATGTATATATATATTTGACATGTGTGTATATATATATATATAGAGAGAGAGAGAGTGAGAGAGAAATAAAACAAACAATGCATATTAGCATAGTACCCATAAAAACTGAGGGGATTATTTATATACAGATTGAAAATTTTGCCAAAGCTTGAAGTTTACCTATGTACTCTGGGGAAAAAAATACACATATCTGTATGTGGGTATGAAGCATGTGCATATATATATATATATATATATACACACACAGAAAATCAGAAAAAGTAAAATATTCGGGAGACGTAATTATTCCTAGATGATAATATGCCAAAATAAATAAATATATCCACTGAATATTAGGTTTTCTCATTGATAGATGAGGATATTATGTTCAAAATTTAATCATTATTAGGTAAAATAAATACTTTCTTCACTATTAAACTTTGAACTTATTCAGTTATTTATATATAAATCTACAATATATCATCATCATCATTATCATGTTGTGCCGCGAGCACAGATTTCCCTAACCCTCTCTAGACATCCATCTTTATTGTCCATCACTCCTTGGAGGTCTTTCTGTTCGTGGTTTTAGAAGTCTAGTCGAAGTGGAATCAACCAATTGGGGGGTAGTAAAATTATTTAACACGCAAAATAAACTGATGGATGTTCACCAATCAGACATAAGCAAAATACTGCTCTTCTTTTTCCACCTCAAACTTAGTTTCTTATATGCTCATTAAATCTCGCCACTTCAGATGGGCTTATCACATTCTCCTCCATAAAATAAGTCACACCTCTTGCGTTCTTTTCTTCTTCTGGTTTCCGCATACCAGTAGCAGAGAGAGCACACCTTCTGTTTCTTCGAGGTAAGATTGTTTGTAGCATTACTACTACACTTTCAGGCTACATCCAGTATTGGTACAGAGCTGCTGTAGATAAGTTCTAGCTGGTTGTCCAACTTTTTCTCGTCCATGTGAAGAGGTCCACAGAAGTACATCACTTATGAGTTTGTCCTTACTTCTTCAGCAATATCCCACATGTCTGATTCATCTAACTTGGATAGTTTTCATGATGGGTGGTAGGTGGCCGTACAGCTGCTGTTTTGAAGGGTTTTGCCTCCAGGATTTGTTCAATACAGCTTGCAGCATTCTTGTGTAATTGCCATCAAGTTTTTTCTCCATATATTTAGTTAGCGTGTATCCATATAGTAGTACTGACATGACTGCTGCTTGGAAAAAACTGTGTTTTATTCTATTGGTCAGGTTTGACTTCCATATGACCAATTGCCTATCGACAGTGGTTCATGCCTTTGGTAGTTGTGTGTTGATGTAATTTTCGGTTGAGGCACTGCTTCCGAGGTATGTGAACTTTTTACTGATTTCAGAGAACCGCCATTTAACATGCCACCAGCTGCTCATTCTAGCAGGGATTCGTCTTGGGCAGGTGAATTTGCCAGAAGCACTATGTCATCAGCTTAGTCCGCGTCCACAATAGTTTTTGAGGGATGTCTTCTGCTTCTTTCCTTTGCCAGCTTGAAACCATTTTCTTTCATTAAATCTATAGGCATTATATATATATATTATGTACTTGCCATGAGTATTTAAACACAGGCAATTTGCTCAGACAAATACTTATATATAAAATTTGCTTCTCGTATAATATTTCCTGTTTTGGACTCTTAATCTCTTTGTTCACATACTTATATGTGCTGTATCTATATATTTTCCCCAACTCCTTCCCAATGAGCAGGATGTGACACAAGGTCAGTTTTTAAGTGGGTTTCAACAGGTTTGAATTCAGTTTTCCTTCTCTTAGACTGGTTGCCAAATCAAGGCTAAAGAGCACACTTTGCCCTACTATTTACCTATGTATGGAGGGAGAATAGTTGGATGCACTCTTTCCCTGTGAGTATTAATGTTATGTGAAATGCCTTGTCCAGGATTTCAACTCAGCTCACTATGTCCATTTCCAGCTGCTATAACTATTATACCACGCCACTATATACATATATACATACATATTTATACATATATTTATACACACACAGGTTGGTCCTTATTCCATATTTAAAAACAGGTTGGTCCTTATTCCATATTTTAAAACAGGTTGGTTCTTATTCCATATTTAAAAACAGGTTGGGCCTTATTCCGTATTTAAAAACAGGTTGGTCCTTATTCCACATTTTAAAACAGGTTGGGCTTTATTCCTTATTTTTTGAAAAACTTGCTTAATAGTAACATTGTATTCCCTTCATCTGATCAAATTTCTGAGGAAGTAAATGAGAGTGCTTCTTACCAAATTAATTTGGTTGGTTGGTTGGTTGGTTGTGTTTTATGGCATATCAAACCTTATAGGTTATTTAATGCCAACATATATGATATATTAGATATATATGATTTATAAATGAATTGTTTGCTGGTAAGATTATTTTTTTAAATATGCCAGAGCTCATTTATTTGCACACTCTTAAGTGGTTTCAATTATTGTATCTAACACTAATAGAATTATTGGCACTCAGTTAAATGGTTTCAAGTACTGCAATCAAAATTAATAACTAGTGGGTTTGAGTATTTGCCTATGATCCAGGAGACCTGGGTTCAATCCCAGGTCGCATCATACCAAAGACTATAAAAATGGTACTTGATACCTCATTGCTTAACACTCAGCATTATAAGGTATGTATCGAGGGTAAAACCCTCCCGTACACCTCAGTGTAGTAGCTATTGAAAAGGGAGCCTTCTGGTCGCCCTCGACCACGGTCGCCAACAACAACAAATACTTCCAAGTATTGCTATATTATACTATTAATTCATTTTAACATAAGTAATTTGTTTGAACACAGTTAAATCGTCTCAAGAATAGAAAATGATTATATATTTCTATTTGAACTGGTACTACTAATCTGGGTCCAAGTGGACCTAGGAGTAATGGCAATGAAAGGGTAATCCATAATCACTTGAGCTCCAGAACTAGAGCCTCACTATCAGATGGTTTAGTGTCATCTCCAAGACACTTGTTGGGAAGAGCACCTTGCCCCTCAGCAGAGATGCAGTCGGCATATTCTACAGCCCCAGCTGACTAGGCCATGTCACTTTGAGTTAAATTAAAAGAATTTAAGAGATGATAACATTTGCCTGATCTTATTTTGAGAAATGTCTTTGCATACCACATAATCAATCAATACCAATCTTTTTTTTTAGATGATGCCAATGCTACTAGTAAATTCATCTGTTCTCAGAAGATAGTTTTAGCTTTTTCAGCTTTTAATAGACTCAAGGGAAAATATGGAAAATGAAGGGATCTTTCACAGGTAATGAAAATAGTCCCAATAGCTATATATACTGTTGAAAGGTGTAGTTTGAAGTAGGATATGAACCTGAAATATTGGTAAATCTTACAACTGTTCAGTGCTCCACAATTATGACCTTGTGTAATATTAGGTACTGATTATATCATTTATTAAACTGAACTTACTTGAGTACAAAGCCTGAATCTCAGTACACCTAGTTAGACTCAGTAACAATGTTCTGCAAGTCTAGTTTACAAACAATTCCTTAATGACAATGTACTCCTCATTTACTAAAACAAGCTTAGTTTGGTACAAGGCCAGCAGTATATGTCTCCCAGTGAGAATCAATCTTACTAACAATGATCTGATAGCCTAGATTCCTATTGCAACATAACAAAGTATACCTCATTTACTAAGACCAGCTTTAACATTGGTAGTAGATGTTCATCATTCACTAAGCCTAACTTAATTTGACATAAGGCAAGGAGTATAGCAAACACTGTGAGAATCCATTTTACTGACTAGCTGAGCTTACTAACCATTCCAGCATGGAAATTGCTCATCAAAAAAACTGATTATGGAACAAATATTTCAAGCTTTCTTGTTAAGGGTAAAGAAAATATGGCTTTCTTTTATTGCTATCAAAACCATATGTACTGAAATCTAAACAATATGCAAGGTTTGAGGGTACAAGATGAAAACTGACAAATGCATTTGACCAATCACTTCACTGTAAAGGAACCCCACTTTTATCTCTCTGCAATTTAAATTTGAATACAGAAATAAACATGGAATGTAAATGAATATGTGTAGAGTGCTAGCAGGAAACACAGATAATAAATATGTAAAGGTATGCTCAGATGCAAGCATTATTTATATACCTGTCAGTGAGACTTTGAATATTTTAACTGTATCTTCTGCGGGAGGGTAAGATCTCCCCCAAAATGGCATGTCCTGCATCAGATGGTGAGGCTTCAGTTCTATAGATCTGGGGAGTGTAAAGTACCTCTTCATTACCATTACTCACACTTCCACTCTGACCCGGAGTAGTAGGGGCTGACAAGGTCCCATCTATAGGGGTCAAATAGATCTGTTTAAAGATACTTCCTATTTGATAGGTCACTGTCCAAAAATATACTTCAGAAACAACTTCACAAAAATGTAAATATGAACGATGAAATTCCTTAACCTCTAAGCATAAAATAACCCTAGACAAATTGATATGCTTTTAAAATCAATCAATTATGCACTCATATAAAGTAATAGAGACATAGCATGATGGTCAGCATCTTAAGAAAGGTACTTGACAATATATAAATAGTAGGGCAAACTGGGGGTCAACACTATAATGTTTTGGTTCAAATGAACCATCATCAGGACTTGGAAGAAAGATATCGAATGACATTAAATCACCCATGGATTTTTAGTTAAATACAGAACAAGGAAGAATTATCATATATACAGAGAAAGGGGTAACCGTTTAGTCAATAAATGAGCAACCGTATTTAAAAATATGTCACATGACTGTTTAAAACAATGATGTCAAACAAATGGAATCATCAAGAGAAATAGTGACTTAAAAGGAGAAAGAAGGAAGGAAGGAAGGAAGGAAAAGAAAATAACTTATAATCTATAAACATATCAATTGACATAGGTTTGATTTTTGATTTAACAATAATTAGATATTTACATATGATATGTTAGCTTGTTTCCTTTTTCCTCCCTCCTCTTTTTCCTTACATTCCCCATTTCTCTCTTTTATTTCCTTTTTTCTTTTTCTCCAGTCCTTTTATTTTTTTTCCTTTTATCCTTCTTCTTTCTCCTTTTAATTCATTATTTCTCTCAATAATTCTATTTGTTCTACATCATTGTCTTAAACAGTCACATGATATATTATTTCTCTCTCTCTTTCTCTCTCTCTCTATATATATATATATATTAATCCCAACTAGTTTTGGCCTTTAGTCATCAGCAAAATATGTTAATTGCATGAATGAATATTCAACATTTTAAGAATGAAATTTATGATTGCTTCATGCATAAATAAAATTGGAAATTAAAAATTTAACGATATAAACAATCATATATAAATATATACATAATTTCTACGAAGGTTTATAACTATATTCTTTTGTTTATAATGTATATATATATATATATTATAAAATAAATCTATCAATAGACTTAAGAAAAACAATCTATAGAGAATACATAGTATTAATATCTTCAAACAGAGAGCTCAATGCAGGGCTATTTACATATAAGAATGTATATATATATATATATATATATATATATATATATATATATATATAAGTATATAAAAAAAACTCACATGCAAAGCAAATGTATCAATAATTTTAAGTGAAACTTAACAGATGAATTCCATTATGAATTTATTTCAACAGTCTTTGGCAAGAATGTATCTTTAGATGGAATATAAAATTATATATATATATATAATATAATTCCTATGAATGTTTATAACTTCATATATATATATATCGGTCACATTAGGATTATAAATTTATTTCCATCCTGTTATTGGTTTTTGATATAAATTTGATTTATAACAAAAACCCATAATCCTAATGTGACCGGTTTTTGTTTCTTTGTTTTTTTCTTAAAGAAATTATTGCTCTGTAATGTCAATTACATTGAGCTCTTTATCAGGAAAATTTAAATGTTCACTGTTGAATGTTTTTTTTTTGTCCTGATGGAATTACTCCCAACTCTGCTTTAACTGGACTGAAAAATACTATATATATATATATATATACACACATATATATATATATGTTTATACATCAGTACCTGGAGGTGAAAAAAATTACTTTGGGTTTTATCCAGTTCTATTGACCAGTATTTGAGCACTTTTCAGATTTAAGACAAAATGTTTTTATAATGATTTCTATATTTCCATATTTACCAACCCCTCCGCTCAGGCAGGATATGACACAAGGTCAATTTTTTAAGCGGAGTTTAACAGGTTTGAATTCAGAATTTTCCTTCTCCTAGACAAGTTGCCTCACCAAGGCTGAAGAACCTAGTCTGCTCTACTATTTATCCATAGCTGGAGGGAGGGAGAATAATTGAATTTATACTTTTCCCAAGGGTATTAGTGCTAGGTGAAATGCAATCAGTCTCGTCCAAGATTTGAACTCGTGTCGCCGTGTCCATTTACTACGACGATAACCATTACACCACGGGCACCTCCAAGATTTCTATATTTCACTATATATATATATATATATATATATGTATAAGTAGCCATTCACTTCCATCTCCAATCATCCTTAACCCTTACTATCTTCCTACAACCACATCTACAGCTTGAAGTCTCCTCTAAAGACAGCTATTTGTTTCTGTGTCTCCAACCAGCTGGATGAAAGGAATATACTTAAACTCCAGACCGATTGACCAATTTGTTTTATTCAATAACCAGTCATGCTATTTCTATACTATTTCTTTGTTTAAGGTTTCAATGGCCGGAGATGACTGTGGTCTAAATTCTTGCCTGATTCTGTGAGTCACATCGCTTTCCCATTCCAAATTGTTCTGTACATCATTTCCGAAGATTAACAGAGGTCATATACTGCTGTGATCTACAGTCTTAAAGGTCTGCTTCAATGAGAGGTGAAAAATTTTAAAAATAAATTCTTTTTTCAGACAGGAATTTATATAAGTGATGATTTCTATTTATGAATTGTATAGATTTGTTTGTCCTCGATAAGAAATAAGAAGGAGTCCTCATGGCATAGAAGAAAACGTGCTGGACTACAACATTGTAGTAGGTAAGTTCAAACCTCATTCAGACTATTATGTTCACTTTGAACTAATACCATTAGGGAGGGAGAAAAACTCTTTATCCCTCCAGCTATTAAATACTACCACTACTCTTATATAAAGATGGTTTTGGCATTAAATAACACACAAAAGCTGATGTGCCATTAAACAAACAAAATTTGAATGCATTTTTATAACAAAAATTATCTCAAATGTATTTTTTTGGAAAAATCATTAGCCTGTCATTTCCAACGCATTTTTATCATAAAAATCATTTCCAATTCATTTTTATAGTAAGAATCATTTCCAATGCATTTTTATAGTAAAAATCATTTCCAATGCATTTTTATAGTAAAAGTCATTTCCAATTCGTTTTTATTGTAAAGATCATTGGCCAATGCCATTTTATAGTAAAAATCATTTCCAATTCATTTTTATTGTAAAAATCATTTGCAATGCATTTTTATTGTAAAGATCATTGGCCAATGCCATTTTATAGTAAAAATCATTTCCAATGCATTTTTAGAGTAAAAATCATTTCCAATGCATTTTTACAGTTAAAATCATTTCTAATGCATTTTTATAATAAAAGTCATTCCCAATCCATTTTTATAGTAAAAATCATTTCCAATGCATTTTTAGAGTAAAAATCATTTCCGATTCATTTTTATAGTAAGAATCATTTCCAATGCATTTTTATAGTAAAAATCATTTCCAATGCATTTTTACAGTTAAAATCATTTCTAATGCATTTTTATAATAAAAGTCATTCCCAATCCATTTTTATAGTAAAAATCATTTCCAGTGCATTTTTAGAGTAAAAATCATTTCCAATGCATTTTTGTAGTAAAAATCATTTCCAATGCATTTTTGTAGTAAAAATCATTTCAAATTCATTTTTAGAGTAAAAATGATTTCCATTGCATTTTTAGAATAAAAATCATTTCCAGAGCTTTTTCAGCATAAAAATTATTTTCATACATTTTTAGAGTAAAAATCATTTCAAATACATTTTTATTGTAAAAATTCCTTTTTATAGTAAAATCATTACAAATGCATTTTTATATTAAATCTGTATAAGTCAGCTGATCAGATGGTATTTTCAAAGAAAAAAGTGCATTTTATATGCCACAAAAATAGTTGAGTTTTTTTTCACAGACAAGATATCAGTAATGAGGAATCAAGTGAGATTGAACTTTTACACCCCAGTAAATGAGTTGTTCTAGAACCTTCCTAATCACCATTTTGTGGCAGGCACTTATCCATTCTCGGGTATTCTTGACAGCAATTTGTTGAGTCAGAAAATAGAAGATCCACTGGGCAATGCAGATGTGAAAAACTTGAAAATAATGACCCCTGTTTTTCCAAGTGGAAACTTAAAAATAAAAACAAAAAATCTCAAATGACAGCTATTTGTTGAATAGAAGCCATTTTAGATAAAAATTTAAAGGCATCAGCAACAAGAAAAAATTTCTTTTTAGATGATTGAAAGATAATTGACAAATGACTGCAATAATTCTGCAGGCATTTTTAAGAGGCACATGTGAATACGTGAGGAAAGTGATTCAAGCACATTACTATTTTCTCACCCTATCTGCTCTAGGGAGAGAGGAGATTAGAACATTCCCCCCAAAATGAGAAAAATTATTAAAAGGAAGCCTTTATTGTCAAAGCCAAATTCTATTCAAGAGATTTTATAGATTGACAGCAATCGAAAATGTTCAGGAAAGACAAACTTTTTCCCAACTTAATTTAATTAAAAACATTTCTCTTGGCAACAATGAATATTATTTATTCTGTCTAATTTTTTTTTGTTTGTTTGATTATAGAGTGTCTCTTTTATTTTACATTCTTGTTTTAAAACAATGATTTTAATTTGATGCCACCATTGTGCTTTTTAAGGAACCTACAGACAGGAATATAGAGCTCTGTTTTGATATTTTCTGGATACAAATATTACAGCATCAGGGAGTTGTCCCAATAGCATAATGGCTAATGCAGTGGACTGTGACATCATAATGACTGAGTTCAAACTCTAGTCACACTATTACATTCACTTTCAGACTAATACCCTTAGAAAAGGCATGAACTCTCTTATTCCTTCCGGCTATGGGCTAAATAGTACCACTATGGCTTTTCTACAAAGACAGCTTTGGCATTAGATAATCCACAAAGTATCTGGTGGAATGATCTCTTGGATTTAAATGTGCCACCCCAAAGTAACAGTAAATAAGTGGAAAGATGTGGCAGAGTAGCAGAAGCTGTGCCATTTTTGTTGCCATGACACGGAGCAAATAAAATTGTGTGTTTTTCAGGGTATTTTATCCGACTACATAATGATATCAGATAGCCAGCTTGCTCACCGGATCTATCCGTTTGTATGGATTTATCCGACTTCCAAACAGGTAAGATTTGACATGGAGTCATTTTATAATGAGAAGTCACACACATGTGGGTAGAGTGTACACCAATGGTCCAGGAGACCTGGGTTCAATCCCAGGTCGCGTCATACCAAAGACTTTAAAAATGGTACTAGATACCTCTTTGCTTAACACTCAGCAATATAAGGTATGTATCAAGGGTAAAGTGGAGCAATCCAGGGAAAGGAATAGTGCCCTCCCCTACACCTCGGTGTAGTAGCTATTGAAAAGGGAGCCTTCTGGTCCATCTCCACTATGGTCGCCAAATATACTTACTTTTACTTACACACACATCAAGATTCATGCATGGCCATCATGAAAAATAACTGATCCATACAAGACTCCCCTTTTGGGGTGTTTCAAGCATCAAATGATAAACAAAGTATTGGCTGCCGAGAAGGCTACTTAGGACCAGGTAATCAATTTATGATGACCCATCTGGCGGAAATGTTTGGTAGGCTCTGGCCTAAATCAGGTAAGTGAAAAGTGTTGAAGTGTTAGTTATCTAAACTTTGCCTTGGCAAAGGTCTTCCAAAGTTGTAACAAATATGGTGATAGCCATCACATGTGTTCTGTTAGTTAATATGAAGTTGTAAAGAGAAAAATTACTTCCTTTTGGAATACCTGAAGGGACGAACATTGGAGAATAAGATGTCTGAAAGAAGCACCACATATGTTGGACTACACTGACTTGTTGAGCGGATCAAGTATTGAGATGAATGTGATATGGGAACCAATAATCAAAAAGCCGAGATGAAAAATAAAATGATAGGGAAAAACATTGGAGAATAAGATGTCTAAAAGAAGCACCACATATGTTGGACTACACTGACTTGTTGAGCAGATCAAGTATTGAGATGAATGTGATATGGGAACCAATAATCAAAAAGCCGAGATGAAAAATAAAATGATAGGGAAAAACATTGGAGAATAAGATGTCTAAAAGAAGCACCACATATGTTGGACTACACTGACTTGTTGAGCGGATCAAGTACTGAGATGAATGTGATATGGGAACCAATAATCAAAAACCCTCAATGACAGAAAAAAAAATAATTCAGTATAAATTCAGGTAAAAAAAATTTGCATAATAGTAGGGAGTAGTATCTGATGGTTTGATGGAGTCCCAAAAATTCATTTTGAATTGTCTAGCAGGACATATGGTACAACAGATAGAGGTATTTGGTTGAAAAGTGCTTCTGAGTGAAATCATTTGGAGGTTGCAGGTTCAATCCCAACTTCAAGTAAATTACAAGAAATACTTACTATATCTAAACACTTGTACCTGGCCATGGTTAAGAGAATTAGACCAATTTACCTCAGTGGATTAAATAAAGGATTCAGTTTGAAGTTCTGTATAGGCTACTGAGTTTGACATGAAACACCTGAAGAAGGCCGGAAAGTTGTGAACGTAGCAATAAAGATGAAAACAATCATCCAAAAACTCAAAAGGATAAAAATTATCAATCTACATCTCAGAAAATTAGACAAATAATACTATTTTTATTTGATGAATTATTCAGACTAATATCTACATCTTTGTTGTTTTGATCATTATATTTTTACCCATGTGCTTTCCGGCCTTCTTTAATATCTGAAATTCTTATTTGAAATAAAAGGTTGGATTAATAATCAATAACCCAATAAGGTCAATTACTTTTGGGGGAATTTATGGCATATCAAGCAATGCAGGTTATTTAATGCCTAATACTTTTTATACATATATATTAAATATATATCATTTGTGATAACATTTTTAAACAAACCTGAGCTCATTTTTTTTGCTCTCAGTTGATGTTTTCAAGTATTGTTATCTAATATGAATAATTCTATTCACTATTAATCATTTGTTTGCACGCAGTTAAATAGTTTCAAGTATTGCTATGTAACAGTAACAATTTAATATCAGTCATTTGCACACGTTTACATGATATGTAAGAGATTTTGTTGGTCATTTTTAAATGAATTAGAACTAATTTGTTTGTATTTTTGTATTGCTATTTTTTCTACAGTTAAACGGTTCGATTATTGCTAACACTTATAATTTCATTCAATATTTATCATTTGTTTACAGACAGTGAAGTGGTTACAAATATTGCTATTTAACACTAATTATTCTATTCAACATTATTCATTTGTTTGCACACAGTTAAATGTTTCCAAGTATTTCTATGTATTATTAACAATTTGATTAAATATAAATCATTTGTTTATGCACAGTTAAATTATCAAACAGTTCTATTTCTAACAATTCAATTTACCCTAGATTATTTGTTTGCACACAGTTTAAATGCCAAATAGTTCTTTTTGACCCAGAGATTGGACCCCACTCTGGGCCAGAGTGGACCTGAGAGCAATGGCAATGAAAGGGTACTCCATACTCCCCAAAGCTCCAGCAATACTGGAGTCTCACTATCAGATTGTTTAGTGTCATATCAAGGACACTTGTTAGAAGAGGTCTTACCCCTCCACTGAGATGCAGTCGGTGTATTCAAAGATTGGGCTGGAAAATTAGTGATTTCCATTGAAAAAGATTCAACGATAAACAGTGCTTCCTATTGCCAACTTCTTAGGCAAAATTCACATTATTTATTGAATGACCATTTTGTTACCAACTCATTGTCAAAATCTAGCAAGTAATTTTCTAAGATAATTGACCAATTAATGTTGAATAGTAACGTAGCTTCAGATTTTTAAACATCATTTTGTGTCAGATGTAAACTAAAACTGAAACTAAAAACAATGATATTTTTTAAACAAAAAAATATCAAAAGACAGTTTCTTTTAGTGATGTTTTTCATTTGTAAGTGGGGGGTGTCTTTGTGGTGTAATGGTTAGAGCGATGTACTGTGGAATCGTAGTAAGTGAGTTTGTATTCCAGTCGCGCTATTACATTCACTTTCGGGCAAATACCCTTGGGAAAGGTATGAACCCCCTTATCCTCCCAGCTATGGGTTAAATAGTACCACTACTGTTCTTCCAGGAGAATAGCTTTGGCATTAAATAACCTACAAAGGTTGATATGCCATTAAACAAAAGAAACCAAACCAAATCATTTGTTAGTATTATGGTAGCTTGGTTATGTTTTATGGCATATCAACCCTCATAGAGTATTTAATGTCAAAGCTTGTTTATATATATATACCTATTCTATAATTCTGACATGCCTGTCGAATTCTTGAAGGTGTATGCGCAAAAAACCTAGAGTCAACAATATTATTTGTCGACTTTACTAAGGCCTTCAAACAGGTGACATCTCCACACTAAACGGTAGCTCTCTGAAACTAGTTGACAAGTTCACTTACCTAGGGAGCAATATCTCATCAACCGAGATATCGGTCATATGGAAGTTAGATCAGACCGATAGAATGAAGCGCAGTTTCTTCCAAGAAGCGGTTGTGTCAATACTACTATATGGATGCACTACATGGACGCTAACTAAATGTATGGAGAAAAAGCTTGACAGCAATTACTCAAGAATGCTGTGAGCAATATTGGACAAGTCTTGGTAACAGTACCCAACAAAGCAGCAGCTGTATAGCCACCTACCACCCATCACGAAAACTATCCAAGTTAGACAAACCAGACATGCGGGACACTGCAGGAGAAGTAGGGATGAGCTCATAAGTGATGTACTCCAGTGGACCCCTTCACATGGACGAGCAAAGGCAGGACGACCTGCTGAAACCTACATACAGCGGCTCTGTGCTGATACGGGATGTAGTTCTGAGGACCTGCCAGAAGCAATGGATGATAGGGAGGGGTGGCGAGAGAGGGTCAGGAATATCCGTGCTGATAGCGTGACATGATGATGATGATGATAATTCTGACATTGTGAAATACCCAGATAATACAATTTGTAAATAAAAAAAATATTACACAAACTGATATCTAGGGAAAAAAAAGCCCGTACATATGAGGCTTGTCATAAATATTGTCTCCTATGTATGGAGGAAAAAAAAGTTGTAGCTTTTTGCAACAATTCTTAAAAATTACTCAACCAAAGATCAGAGATACTTAATGTTTGTAAGCATAGAAAAGTCTGCTTACTTGGCAAATAGAATGTAGCTGGGTTCTAATTTTTTATTCTTTCTGGTGGCATCTTTATCAAAATAATGTCGTTTGGGCCAAATCTCTTTAATCAGAATTATCCTGATGATCTGGTTGGTGAAACCTTGGTAGATAACATCTGGCTTTTTAGGTATTATATAATTTGTAAATGAATAGTCTGTAGATAACATTCTTCAACAGCCCAAAGCTCATTTGTTTGCACACAGTTAAATGGTTACAAGTATTGCTGTTTAACACTAACAATTTAATTAAACATCATTGCACACAGTTAAAAAGTTATACATATATAATTTGTAAGTGAATATTTTGTAAGCAATCTTATTTTTTAATGAGAGTTAATTTGTTTGCATACACATATTGCCATTGTTTGCATACAGTTAAATGGTTCTAAATATTCCTATCTAACACAAATAACTATATTTAGGATTATTCATTTATTTGCATACACTTAAATGACTTAATGTATTGTTACCTAACACCAGTGTTTTATTTGCACATAGTTAAATTGCCAGATTAGGTTGGGGTTTATGGCATATCAACCATTGTAGGTTATTTAATACCAAATCCTCTTTATACATATATATTAAATATATATGATTTTGTTTGGTTGGGTTTTATGGTATATCAACCATTGTAGGTTATTTAATGCCAAATCCTCTTTATACATATATATTAAATATATATGATTTGGTTTGGTTGGGTTTTATGGTATATCAACCATTGTGGGTTATTTAATGCCAAATCCTCTTTATATATATATATTAAATATATATGATTTAGTTTGGTTGGGTTTTATGGCATATCAACCATTGTAGGTTATTTAATGCCAAATCCTCTTTATACATATATATTAAATATATATGATTTAGTTTGGTTGGGTTTTATGGCATATCAACCATTGTAGGTTATTTAATGCCAAATCCTCTTTATACATATGATTTGTAAATTAATAACTTATTGGTCCTAATTTTTAAACGCGCCAGAGCTCATTTGTTTGCACATAGTTAAATAGTGACAAGTATTGCTTTTTAATACAAACATTCTAATTTAACATCAGTAGCCTAGTTGGTAGAGTGTTCACCAATGATCTGGGAGACCTGGGTTCAATCTCAGGTTGCGTCATACCAAAGACTTTAAAAGTGGTACTTGATACCTTCTTGCTTAACGCTCAGCATTATAAGGTACGTATCAAGGGTAAAATGGAGCAATCCTGGGAAAGGAGTAGCACCCTCCCCTACACCTCAGTGTAGTAGCTATTGAAAAGGAAGCCTTCTGGTCACCCTCGACTACGGTCGCCAACTTTACTTACTAATATATAATATTTGTAAGTGAATAGTTTATAGGTAATAATGATTTTAAATGAATAAGAGCTAATTTGTCAGCACACAAGTATCACTAGTGTTTGCACACAATTAAATGGTGTTAAGTAACACTAATAATTCAATTTAACGTTTGTCATTCATTTGCACACAATTAAATGGTTATGTCTGTAGGTATCTTACAATAACTGATGTTTATACAACAGCATTGCTTCTAACAAAGCCTTCATCAGATGATGAGTCTGGGTTCAGGCATGGTTTCGGGGCCGAAACATCATTACCACTAGACCAGAGTGCTCCAGCAGTATCTCACGACACCACCAGACTTTGTCAGATATATATATATATATATATATATATATATATATATATATCAAATATATATATATATATATATATATATATATATATATATATATATATCTAATCCATGGAAAATAGTCTGTGACCCTGGGTTTCATGGAGTTTTTTTGCAACTGCCTGATGATTGTTGTTTTGCAAAAAACTCTATGAAACCCTGGGTCACTGTCTATTTTCCATGGATTAAATATATATATATCTAATATATATTTATTTATTATTATCATATGATAGCTCTATCCTAGATATTGAGCAATCTCCATATTATATTGCACTTGATTCGCCACAAATCCACAAAGTGATTTAGTAACAACCAACACTCTTATAATATATATATATATATATATATATATATATATATATATATATATAACTAATGTGTCTTAAAAACTTATGCTTTGCCATTACTGAGAAACAGGAACCATCCACTAGAATGGATGTTAATTAAAATTATACTTCTTTTTATTCTAGGCACAAGTTGGTTGGATTTGTGTATTATGTTATATATGTTGAATATGATATCATATATATCATATATAACAACAATATAATATATATATATAACATATGTAGGTATCTTACAATAACTGATGTTTATACAACAGCATTGCTTCTAACAAAGCCTTCATCAGATGATGACTCTGGGTTCAGGTATGGTTTCGGGGCTGAAGCATCATTACCACTAGCCCAGAGCGCACCAGCAGTATCTCACCACACCACCAGATTTTGTCAGATTGTTGTCACCCTATGGGATTGCCAGATCCACGCTGATGCAGTTAGAGCCTTATCTTGGATCTTTTCCATGTATTTTCTCTTGTCCGATGGAGGAAGTCCAAAATATATATAATATCTGTAAGTGGATAGTTTGTAGGTAATCATGATTTTAAATGAATTTGAGCTAATTTGTCAGTGCACAAGTATCGCTAGTGTTTACACACAATAAAATGGTGTTAAGTAACACTAATAATTCAATTTAACGTTTGTCATTCATTTGCACACAGTGAAATATTTTCAAATATTGTTCACATTAATATTTTTCATTTGCATACAGTTAAATGGTTCCAATCATTGCTATGTAACCTAATTCAATTTAACATCAGTCATTTTTTTTTGCACACAGTTAAATGGTCAAACAGTGGTATTTAACCCATAGATGAGACCCAATCAGGTACGACCACTCTAGGTCAAAGTGGACCTGGGAGTAATGGCAATGAACAGGTACTCCACATTCCCCAAAGCTCCAGAAATGAAGCATCATGATCAGACAATTTAGGGTCATAATCAGGACACTCATTGGGGTGGAGGGAGTGTTACTCTTCTGCAGAGATGCAGTTGGAATAATTTACAGCACAAGCAAACTGCACTTTTGGTATCACAACATGATTTATGTCAAAATCCGTTTGATAACCTTAGTGGATTGGTTGGTTTCACAGTATATCAGCCCTTGTTAGGTTATTTTGTACCAAAATCAATTCAACAATTATGATTAGTGGCCTTATTTTATTGTAAGTTGATCCTATTTACCAACCCCTCTGCTCGGGCAGGATATGACACAAGGTCAATTTTTAAGTGGAGTTTAATAGGTTTGAATTCAGAGTTTTCTTTCTCCTAGACTAGTTGCCTCACCAAGGCTGAAGAACTCAGTCTGTCCTACTATTTACCCATAGCTGAAGGGAAAATAATTGGATTCATCCCTTTCCCAAGGGTATTAGTGCTATGTGAAATGCAATCAGTCTTGTCCAGGATTTGAACTCATGTTGCCGTGTCCATTTCCTACGACGATAACCATTACACCACGGGCATTTCCATAAAAAGGCTCCCTTTTCAATAGCTTCTACATCGAGGTGTAGGGAACGGAGCTACTCCTTTCCCTGTGGCTTCATATGTTAACGAAATAAAAGAAACAAAAGAAAGAGACTAAACTTGATCAGTAACTTTGATTTAAAAGACACTGAACAACTATTTACAAATCAACAGTAGAGATATTTTAAAGACTGAGGTGTCTCTTCAATAAAAGAAGAAATAAAGAACAACTGATCATCTCAGGAAAGAAGATGTCTCATAAACAGTAATAAAAGATAATTACTGATGCGTACATACAAGTATCCGAGAGTTGTGCCTCTTTTGTTTAATGGCATATCAACCATCATGGGTGATTTAATGCCAAACACATCCTTGTAGAAAGATAAGGGTGGTACTATTTAAGCCATAGATGGTGGGGGAAGTGAAAGAGTTCATGCCTTTCTCAAGAGTATCGGTCAAAAAATGGGGGTTATCGCATAACTTGAGTTCAAACTCAGTCACTATGATGTCATAGTCAAGCACGTTATCCACTATGCTATAAAGATGCCCTACTTCTTTTAGATACACAGTCAATCCTATTTACCCAACCCCTCACCAAGGCTGAAGAACATAGTCTGCCCTACTATTTACCCATAGCTGGAGGGAGCATAATTGAATTCATACCTTTCCCGACTCGGTACTACTATTAAACAGAAGCTTGTATTTATACACAAATATATCCACCCATAAACCAGCAGCCAATCACAACCCAGGAAATGGAATGGCCCATATGCACACAATAGAATATCCCAAAGTGTCATAAAATAACTCTCCTTCTTCTGAAGTTCAGTTTTGAGAACTGACTCAGTTCATTACACAGCTGGGTGCCAATTCTAACAATTTGCCTAACACCACATTGTTAGGTTATTTTATACTAAAATCATTTCCACAATTACGGCTGGTTGTTGAGTTTGTTTTATGGCATGTTAACCCTTGTTGGGTTATTTAATGCCAAAGTCAGTTCAACAATTATATTAAACAAGGAAACACTTCAAACTTAATTGGAATATCAGCACTTTAAGAGCGAATCTATTAATAAAATTTGCGATCATTTTAGACAGGTAAACATTTCATACCTATTTGTAATATCAATATTTTAAGAGCAAAGGTTTAAAGTGATTTTGAATATTTTCTCAATAAAATCTATTTGATACACAGATGGAATTGTTACAGGTAATACCAATCTGAGTGAAAATGAACAGAGTAATAATGGCCATGAAAGGGTGACTCTACTCTCCCTAGTGTTTCAGAATTGGAGCATTACTATCAGTATTAGTTTAGGGTCAGATCTAGTTTTTATTTCAGGTCGGTCAGATCTAGTTTTTATTTCAGGTCGGTCAGATCTAGTTTTTATTTCAGGTCGGTCAGATCTAGCTTTTATTTAGGGTGAGATTTTTTTATTTTATTCAAGGCCAGGTCTAGCTTTTATTTAGGGTGAAATTTTTTTATTTTATTTTAGGCCAGGTCTAGCTTTTATTTAGGGTGAAATATTTTTATTTTATTTAAGGCCAGGTCTAGCTTTTATTTTGGGTGAGATTTTTTTATTTTATTTAAGGCCAGGTCTAGCTTTTATTTTGGGTGAGATTTTTTTATTTTATTTAAGGCCAGGTCTAGCTTTTATTTAGGGTGAAATTTTTTTATTTTATTTAAGGCCAGGTCTAGCTTTTATTTTGGGTGAGATTTTTTTATTTTATTTAAGGCCAGGTCTAGCTTTTATTTAGGGTGAAATTTTTTTATTTTATTTAAGGCCAGGTCTAGCTTTTATTTTGGGTGAGATTTTTTTATTTTATTTAAGGCCAGGTCTAGCTTTTATTTAGGGTGAAATTTTTTAATTTTATTTAAGGCCAGGTCTAGCTTTTATTTTGGGCCAGATCTATCTTTTATTTTGGGTCTTGATTTTATTCATGACAACTGCATCAAGCAACATCTTAATTAATCTTGCACAATGTTTAAAACCAATCAATGTCTTGGTTTTGTTTCTTAGTTTGATGGCATATCAACCTATATGGGTTATTCAATTCCAAAGCTATTCTGGTAAGAAAACAATAGTGATACTATTTAACCTTGAGATGAGACTGATAAGGGGTTCATACCTTTTCTGAGAGTATCAGTCTGAAAGTGAACTTAATAGCATGACTGGAGTTTGAACTCACTCACTATGATGTTGCCATCCAAAACATAGACGGATAAGGGGGTTCATGCCTTTCCCATGGGTATTAATCTGAAAGTGAATATAATAGCATGACTGAAGTTTGAACTCACTCACTATGATGTTGCCATCCAAAACATAGACGGATAAGGGGGTTCATGCCTTTCCCAAGGGTATTAATCTGAAAGTGAATATAATAGCATGACTGAAGTTTGAACTCACTCACTATGATGTTGCCATCCAAAACATAGACGGATAAGAGGGTTCATGCCTTTCCCAAGGGTATTAATCTGAAAGTGAATATAATAGCATGACTGAAGTTTGAACTCACTCACTATGATGTTGCCATCCAAAACATAGGCGGATAAGGGGGTTCATGCCTTTCCCAAGGGTATTAATCTGAAAGTGAATATAATAGCATGACTGAAGTTTGAACTCACTCACTATGATGTTGCCATCCAAAACATAGACGGATAAGGGGGTTCATGCCTTTCCCATGGGTATTAATCTGAAAGTGAATATAATAGCATGACTGGACTTTGAACTCACTCACTATGATGTCACATTCCAGTACATTAACCACTACATCATAGGGACTCTCCTCTATTTCAATGAGAAATGGTTTAAAATTCAAGAATAAATTGTTAAAATCTTTTTCTGCTTAGTTTTCTCAAGTTAAAAAAAAAAAACCCAACTATTTTTCTCATTATCTTCACAAAGCTTTCATTCTACATGCCTGGTCTGAAATTTTACTTGAGCTCTTTTCATTATTCTATATAGTCTTTGGACAGTTATCTTCATCTTTGTTGTTTTTGTTACAATATTTCAGCCATGGATTCTTTTCATTATAGTTTTATCAGATTTTTGTCTTTATCGAGTCAGAAAATGTCAATACAAGGCTATAGAAAAGACTTCAGTTGAGACACTATGACCTCATAAACATTCTCAAAAGCAATTCTTGGCTAAAGTATTTTCAATGAGGAATTGTTCAAAACGGAACAAATAAGGACGATTCACTCTTTTCAAACTCACATTTTACAGCCAGAAAAAAAGGAGTCTGAATGAAAACAGATTTTATTTCCAGAAAAACATATAAATTGGGAGGTACAGATATTTCATAGTCATTAAATCCTTATAAAAGATATATAGAAAAGAAAGAAGAGATTTATGATATGTTTCACAAAAGGAATGAAGTGTCTGAGTTGATAATGGATTTTAACAGGTTTAAATTTTAGAGAGAATTTTGATAATGCATTAGATAGAGAATGGACACTATTGTCTGTTCTTTTATTTAAGAAATATATTGAGATATCAATTTAAAGCCTATACTTTGGGGTATGCCAACACTTATATCCGCCCCTTCACACACACACTTCATGCATACACATACATACATACACACGCACATACACACACACATATATATATACAAACATATATATATATACATACTTATACACACAAATTTACATATTTGCATACATAAATATATGTACAGATACATACACACATACACACAAAGGCATACACACACATTATATATATATATATCAGTGGCGACTCTAGCCTATTTTTGCTACTCGTGCCCCCGCCGCCCTCTGTCAACTTCAGTTCCCAACCCGTGGTCCGTGGACCCAAAGTAAGTCATCATACTTGCTATTGCGTGATTCTCCATTGTATAGCACAGATTGACTAACGTACCTTGCATGGTGGTTTTTTTTGTAAACAATCAAGATACTATATAATTTGTAGTCTTGTTAATACAGTAGATAAGATAATTTTTTTTCCTTTCAAAAGTATAGAAGAAAAGAGAAGATGTTCATTACTATGACGAGAAAAATATGTTTATTAGAATAAAGAAACTGATGACAATATACACAGACACAGCTAGTAGTTTCAATTTCGCTTAAAATAAAGATTATTTGTTGAAAATCTATTCAAATAAACAAATTTTAGTTACAGAATGTAATATATGCAACATTCATTAAAGAAATAGAGATCTGTTAGTGAAAAAACGAATTAACCAACATTTACCATAACGATGATGATGACGTCGGTGACGGCTATAATCTGCTATCCTCCCCCTCTCTCTCTCGGTCCCTCTCCCTCTTCCCAAGACAGCTGTCAGCAGTCATAACGTGCTAATATTTTTGAGCACAGTGTTTAGACTTGCTCTTGCTATTGGCTACAGCCAAAAGCAGATTTCTCTGACATTACTGTTATTATAAGGGTCTAGTGCTGGGCATGGATAGCACGTGTTCAACATTATAGCCGATTTTATGGGATGTTCAATGAATCTGACAGTGGCCGGACAAAGACCATCCGTTCAAAACAGCATTGTTGTATTATTCCCAGATATATTTATGAACTTTTGGCAACTTAGTTATCGAAACTTGAATAGATAAGTAATTTAATTGAGATCAGACAAAGTATGTTTGCTTGAAATTAATGGATGATTTTTAATCCATTTTGAATAACATTGACCGAGTTATATAATAATAATATTGGTTGTGCTGGGCACGAGTAGCACTAGTCCCGTCTCCGCCCCTGATATGCACACACATATATTAGACTTACATTCATATTATATACACATATATATACACATATATATATATATATATATATATACACAGACACATACACATATATATACACATATACATATATAAAAGTGTTTTCAGGTAGAATTTTTCATAGGAAAAATTTAAAGTGTTCATCCTATTTAATGAAACATGTTTAAAAGAGAAGATGCTGTCAAGTTATATACAGATGGTCTCACACACACACACATATTGATGCATACACATACATACGTACACAGACGTGTACACATATATATATATATATATATACATACTTATACACACACACATTTACATATATGCATGCATAAATACATGTAGAGACACATATATACATACACACAAATGCATACACATACAACATATATATATATATATAATTTCCTTAGCGATGTTAACTCAACAAATTTTCCTCTTGGTTTTTGTATTTTGCATTTTTAAACATCCATCATTGATTCAGCATCGCTAATATCATCCCTCATGGACCTGATGATGGTTCAGCAGAACCGAAACACTATAGTGTCGACTTTTGTTCTCAATAAATCTCTCCTTCCACTTGGGTTACCTTGTTATCAATTTTTCTTTACAAACTATTGGATTACAATCCATTGTTTACTTCCATATATATATATATATATTATTTGGTTCCATATA
Organism: Sepioteuthis lessoniana; assembly: GCA_963585895.1. Taxonomy (NCBI): domain Eukaryota; kingdom Metazoa; phylum Mollusca; class Cephalopoda; order Myopsida; family Loliginidae; genus Sepioteuthis; species Sepioteuthis lessoniana. The sequence goes on from OY757944.1 coordinate 31,052,393, forward strand.
TATATATATATATATCATGAGAGTGTTGGTCGTCAGTAAATCACTATGTGGTTACGTGTTATTTATTATCATTATATATATATATATTATGAGAGTATTGGTTGTCAGTAAATCACTATGTGGTTATGTGTTATTTATTATCATTATTATATATATATATATATATATATGTATATTATGTAGACACTTGTGGTGTAATGGTTATTGTCATAGGAAATGGACATGACAATTCAAGTTCAAAACCTGGACAGGGCTGTTTGCATTTCACAAAGCACTTATAACTTTGGGAAAAGTATGTATCCAGCTATGCATAAATAGTAGAATTGACTGTGCTCTTTAACTTTGATGTGGCAACAAGTCTAGGAGAAGGAAAACACTGAATTCAAACCTGTTAAACTCCATTTAAAAAACTGACTTTGTGTCATATCAGCCCATGCAGAGGAGTGAGTACACACACACACACACACTCACATATATATATATATATATATATATACTAATATATATATATATATATATATATATATATATATTAGTATATATATGTATTACATGGTGGTGTCTGTGATCCTGGGTTTCATGCTTTATGCATTCATCTATTTAATAATACTGCAAAATTTGGTCCACCATTAACTCACCAAGTGAGCTAGTGATAACCATAAACCATTACAATATATATATATATATATATATATATATATATATATATATATTGATATGCATATATATATATATAAATACATACATATATATATATATTTATATATAAACATTTATTTTTTTCAAAGTTACAGTCAATGTTCAAAATTGCCACAGTGAATGACAGTAACCTAATATAAAGATATTCACTATTTTGTGATTGAGATAGCTGTATATAGGGAAAACAAAACAAAACAAAAAAAAACTGAGAGAAATGTTTCAAAAATGGCTAACAACAAATGACAGGCATATAAATTGCAAGAAAGCTGATATCACAAATAAAGAAAGTAAAGTTCGCTGACAGAACCGCCTGACAAATGTTTAATAGAGAAATCTAAATTTCCTCAGTTGATACACCTGCCATATTAGCACAAGATGGCTGCCTTGGGCACTTTAGAAAGAAAGCCATGAGGCGTGTTGGGATATATCAATTTAAGCCAATGAAAGGAGGATATTAATGTTTGTTATAAACAAAGTTTGACACAACGGCTATAATAAAGAAAATGAAATGTACATGACTGTTTAATTTGATGGAAAGAGAAAAAAAATCAAACTGCCTGAAGAATTTCTTGAAGAAGACTGACAAATACAAAGTGATACCAAACATGATGGCAGACTGATCAAAGATTATTTCCTAATTTTAGGAAGTATCTTCCAAGTTCATCAAAAGCGGAAAACAAGCAGTATTTGTACTTTTATTAAGAAGGAAATTTGACAGAAAGAAGATAAGAATAAAAAGAAATAGAACCAATTTCAATCAGTCCCCATTCAGCAACTTAAAAAAAAAAAAAAAAGAAGACTTTTGATGTACAGGATGTGGAAGCAAAATTAGAAATTTTGTAGTATAATAATAAACAACTCTATAATAAAACAATTTTGATTTTATAAAATAAACAACAAAATAAGAAGATAGACACAAAACAGTAGGGGGTGTCCTCGTGGTGTAATGGTTAAAGCGATGGACTGCGGAATCGTAGTACGCGAGTTCGTACTCCAGTCACACTATTACGTTCACTTTTGGGCAAATACCCTTGGGAAAGGTATGAACCTCCTTATCCTCCCAGCTATGGGTTAGATAGTACCACTACTGTTCTTCTAGGAGAATAGCTTTGGCATTAAATAACCTACAAAGGTTGATATGCCATGAAACAAAGAAACCAAACCAAATCAAACAAAACAGTAAATTTATTCAATGTGGCCACTTTTTTTTTCAATTATTGTATCAACACACCTTTGAAATGACTTGCATGTGTTTAAAATAAATTCCTCAGACATTTTATTCCATTCCTCTTCAATAGGAGTCTTAAGTGAACCAATATTTGGATGGGAAGTTGCATTTGTTTTGTTTTCTAAAATGCTCCATATAGCGTAATCAAGGGGGTTACGGTCTGGGCTTAAATCTTGTTTAATTGCTGTCCTCAAAGTTTTCTCATGGACTTTCAATTCATTAGCATGCTTTCTTACTGACATTGTGGGGATCCTTCTTAATCGCCGTAGCGAGAGCAGTTAAAATGGCTTTTTTTCATTTTTTGTTCAATCCTCCACCCCCACTTTTCCTTAAAGTTCTTTTTCTGTAAAATATGGGATAAATAAAGAAACTTTGGCTTGGTTTCGGCGTTAAGCAAATCAAAGATTCTTTGTCGTTTCTTTTTTGCTCACTCATATTGGGCTGAATTTTAATAAAAAAAGTGCTTGAATATTAGAGTTAATAATGAAAATTTAGATTTATTGTATCTTTTCAAAAATTGGACTAATCAAACTAAAAAAAAAGTTAAAAAAACTATTCCATATTTTGCTTCCACACCCTGTAGTAAAGGCATGAATCCGATCCTCCCTATTCCATATTTTACTTCCACACCCTGTAGTAAAGGCATGAATCCAATTCTCCCTATTCCATATTTTACTTCCACACCCTGTAGTAAAGGCATGAATCCAATTCTCCCTATTCCATATTTTACTTTCACGCCCTGTAGTAAAGGTATGAATTCAATCCTCCCTATTCCATATTTTGATCCCCACTCTGTATTAAAGGCATGAATCCAGTCCACCCTATTCTATATTTTGCATCCATACCCTGTAAATGATTAAAGGGTACACACCTTTAAACCATTAAGAAAAATGTCAGGTGTATTATGACAATTTGCACTTACCTGATTAGTTATTTTACTAAATGGCATATCAACTTTTGTGGGTTATCTTATGGCAAATCTAGATTATACATATATATATTATTTGTAAGCAAATAGTTTGTAGGTAACATTATTTTTAAACAAATTAGAACACATTTGTTCACACACGGTTAAACAGCTTCAATTATGGCTACCTAACACTGATAATTCTATTTAACATTAATCATTTGCTTGCACACAGTTAAGTGGTTTCAAGTCTTCTTATCTAATACTAATCATCATCATCATCATCATATCGCGCTGGTAGCACGGATATCCCTGACCCTCTCTCGCCACTCCTCCCTATCGTTCATCGCCCTAGGTAGGTCTTCAGGACAACATCCCGTATCGTCACATAGCTGCTGAATGTATGTTCGTGCTGGTCATCCTGCTTTTGCTCGGCCATGTGTGGGGGTCCATAAAAGTACATCTCTTATGAGTTCGTCCCTGCTTCTCCAGCAGTGTCCTGCATGTCTGGTTTGTTCTAATACTAATAATTCTATTCAATATTAATCATTTGTTTGCACACAACGGTTTCAAATATTGCTATCGCAGTTCAATTGACCCTCAACTGTCGGCTTCTAGCACCTTTAACATAGAATAGGATTGGGTATTTGTTTGCCATAAGAGCAATTTAAAGAATATGATTAGGACAATTATGGATGGTAGGGCTTGACATGACCAGCCGTTTCATTGGATTGGGCCTCTTTGATCCCCCATCTAGTCCAGTAAGAGTCAAGGTGGTGTACTGCAAGTTATGTGACCACTCTAATTGTCAGGTCAAAGACTGCTTAGTCACCAGGATCCCATTGTCAAACATTACAAATGGCTTCAATGGTGGGGAGGTCTTACCCCACTGTGCTGGATATGGACCAGAAGATTCCTTTCATAAGTTGCATGGGTGGCATAACAGGATATGCACTTGTTCCCTAAAGTAAACAGAATGCAGGTATTTCCTCAGGGGAAGTGTCGCACAAGTTGCAAGTGGCATGTCCTTGTGCAACACATAGGTGGGAGATGTGACCACGAAGATTGCATGGGCATCTGGAAAATTATACAAGCCAGGGAAGACTTCAACCCATGCAGAACGTAGCAAAAAGGCAGAGAGGTTTCACAGAAAAACTGCACCAATGCCCCTGTATGTGTGCATTTCAGCCATCTCTGACTCTCTCTTTTCTACATCAGCACTATTGTCTTTCTTTGCTGTATACTGTAAAAGAGAAATGGACTTATCCCCGGAAAAATGTGTACGTGTGTGCCTAGCACGCAAAAGCGAAAATGCCCACTCAAATGTGTTTTAAGAACTCACGATCTCGGATTCTCACGAGACTGATGAGACATGTGCAAAGGTCTAAGCCAGTAAAAAAGATAGACAGATGCAGTGTTCAAAGCAAACTCAAGCATTGCAGTTGGCGAGAGATGATATATCCAGCTGATTGGAAGAGACAATTCAGGAGACATTTCTAAGCTAGAAACATTTGTGCTGGACGGTGATATGTGAAAAGTGTCCTGGATAAAGCTTTCTGACTGTTAAGCGACCCCTGATTACTACAATATAATAACTGCAAACATGCAATCAGCAACTTCTACAGTCCAGCTGTGGGGATGGTAACCTGAAGCAAAATGGTTGCTCTGATGTTTTCTGAAAGCAACCATTATCAACATCATCTGCATAAATGTGCAAGTATGTTTCTGTAATATAACAATTGTTGGTGAATATGAAGCAACAGATGGGAGGTGCCCGTGGTGTTAGGGAGGTGCCTGTGATGTTATGGTTATCGTCCTAGGAAATAGACATGGCGACACAAGTTCAAATCCTGGACGAGGCTGATTGCATTTCACATAGCACTAATACCCTTGGGAAAGGTATGAATCCAATTATTCTCCCTCCAGCTATGGGTAAATAGTAGGGTAGACTAGGTTCTTCAGCCTTGGTGAGGCAACTAGTCTAGGAGAAGGAAAACTCTGAATTCAAAACCTGTTAAATTCCGTTTAAAAAATTGACCTTGTGTCATATCCTGCCCGAGCGGAGGGGTTGGATAAATATAAACAGATGGCAGTCTTGAGACAATGAACATTTGAAGTGAAAAAATAACAAGGGGGATATTTGGTGGGAGCATATACAATGGACTTTTGTGAGAGAGAGTGATGAAATGAACAGTGTCATCAAAGGGACCTGACTTTATTGCAAAGAAAAACAAGTTTCATCTGCCTTTATCAGTAAGAGAACAAGAAAAACAAGTCTTTTGAAATTGTTTGCTACAAAGTAACAAGTCTTGCATCATTGTTTACTACAAACATATATAATGACAAATATTTTAACAAGTAAAAAAGGCAGCAAATGGCATATCTTTAAATCAGGAAGGAAATTCTTTACTCTATAAAATGGCATTAATTTGGTTGGTTGTTTTGTTTTAGGGCATATCAACCTTTTTCAGGTCATTTAACACTGAATGAAATTTCAAACACTTCAGTTTAGTATAAGTATAGTTTTTGGTTTACAAACAGTTAAATGTCAAAACAGTTCAATTTCAAACAGTTCAGTTTAGCATAAGTACACAGTTTAAATGTCAAAAACAGTTCTATTTTAAACAATTCATTTTAGCATAAGTTCACAGTTTACTTCTATTTGACCCAAAGATAGGATTCTATCAGGTGCTACCACTCTGGACCAGAGTTGACCCGGGAGTGATGGCAATGAAGGGATACTCTGCATTCCCCAAAGCTCCAGTATTACTGGAATTTTACCATCAGATTGTTTAATGTTACATCCAGGACACTCATTGGAGAGGAGTCTTATGGTCTGCAGAGAAGCAATCGGTGTATTCTACAGCCCCAGTTGACTGGGCAATAATGACATTAGGGTTACATGAAGTGTGTTGAATACCATGAATAAAGAAACAACATTTAATGTATAAAAATATAATCTGCTTCATTTCTTGTTTTTCTTTATTACGAACTGTTAAGTCATAGGGTGATGAGAGAGTCAAGAATGGCTAAGATATAGAATCTTCAATGAACTGCCTCTGTGTCTTGCTGGTTGGTATTGAGATCTCTTTTCTCTTTTTTCTGCTTTTCCAATGCATGATCTGAACTCCTGGATGCCTTAATGAACAACAAACGTAATCACAAATTCTGGCTCCTTCCATGTACTTTTGCATAAGCGCAAGCTTCATCGTCAGTTCTGCTGCGCATGCACACAGCCACTCTCAGGCTCGTCGCCATGCTGTGTGCCTCGCCCGCCACCCGCTCTGCAATAGTGAAAAATGCAAGCAACCCCAAGGCTACTACCTTCTCCATGAAAAGCCTCCACACAGTTATCCTGCTCACAATCATCACAGCCTCTTCTTCATTCTGGAGCACCATAAATATAGATGGCTTCGTGCACAAAACTGATGTAATTGGCTAGTCTGCCATTCTTACTGCTCAACACAACAGTACACTGACTCACTCAATTCAACAGGTAGACAGTTGATTAACCATTTTAATAGGTGATACATTTGGTATGTTGGTGATGAATGAGAGTTCCAAACAAAAAGGAATTTTCCACCAGCAGAACCTTAATTCAAAGATATTGTTCCAAGAAGTAAATCTGAGACTCCTAACACAAAAGACTTGTACATGAATGGCACAAATAGTCAGAGAATACCTCAAGCCTGGAGAAGTCATGTGATCCATAGACCTAAGCACCTGTGGCTTCATATGTTAAAGAAACAAAAGAAAGAGACTAAACTTGATCAGTAACTTTAATTTAAAAGACACTGAACAACTATTTACAAATCAACAGTAGAGATATTTTAAAGACTGAGGTGTCTCTTCAATAAAAGAAGAAATAAAGAACAACTGATCATCTCAGGAAAGAAGATGTCTCATAAACAGTAATAAAAGATAATTACTGATGCGTACATACAAGTATCCGAGAGTTGTGCCTCTTTTGTTTAATGGCATATCAACCATCATGGGTGATTTAATGCCAAACACATCCTTGTAGAAAGATAAGGGTGGTACTATTTAAGCCATAGATGGTGGGGGAAGTGAAAGAGTTCATGCCTTTCTCAAGAGTATCAGTCAAAAAATGGGGGTTATCGCACAACTTGAGTTCAAACTCAGTCACTATGATGTCATAGTCAAGCACGTTATCCACTATGCTATAAAGATGCCCTACTTCTTTTAGATACACAGTCAATCATATTTACCCAAACCCTCCACTCGGGCAGGTCAATTTTTAAGTGGAGTTTAACAGGTTTGTATTCAGAGTTTTCCTTCTCCTAGACTAGTTGCCTCACCAAGACTGAAGAACCTAGTCTGCCCTACTATTTACCCATAGCTGGAGGGAGAATAATTGGATTCATACCTTTCCCAAGGGTATTAGTGCTATGTAAAATGCAATCAATCTCGTCCAGGATTTGAACTTGTGTCGGCGTGTCCATTTTCTACGATGATAACCATTACACCACGGGCACCTCCCACTTAGATACATAGTTAATGAACCATTTTAATATGATACAGTTGCGTTTCTGAATTATTCTTAAAGTAGTTATTTTGTTTGTTTGTTTGTTTTACAGCATATCAACCTTTGTGGGTCATTTAATGCCAACAAAGTTTTAAAATAAATTCATAGCGATGATTTAGTAGAAAACAAATGTATCTATATATATATATATGTTTTGGCCCCGGAAAGGGTCACTAATGAAAACGCAGACATGGATATTAGGTAAACAGATTATATTGCACAAGAAAGATAGAGTTACATAGAAAAGGTAATAAGTCTCATACTGTTTTGGATAACTCCGGCATTGTTCGGCTGGCAGCAAAATCTCTCAGTACTAATAAAGGGGAGAAGAGTCCATTATGGTGAGATGGGTAAGGCTCCCACAACAATATATATATTTGAACCCACACAGGTTGTTATAAAACATAGCCATAATGAGTGAATATTATTCTTTCGTGGATTCAAGCTTCTGTGGTGTGAGAGAGACAGATGGATAGAGGGAGATAAAAACAGCCTGCCATATTGACCCATAACTTCTTCTCTTGACTATACCATGCTGTGTTATCTTCAACGCCTTATGTCTTCTCTTCCGACGAGATGTACTCAACGTTGCGGCCACAGTTCTCTATCAGCCAACTCATTTCCACTGCAAGCTGGCACTGATTCAAGACTCATACTCACTTCAACTAACAGAGACCTGCACATGGGCATCTGCATATGTCATTCCATAATACCCATACATTTTCAATCAATCATGTGACTGCATCTGCTTATTTTCCCAGGCGTGTCCTGTTTAGAGAATCTCTGATTGATGGCTCGGTCAAGGTTCAATATGCAACAACAGAACTCTGTAAAAATTTGCATCATTTTAAAAATATTATGGACAATATTGTACTAACGTTCTTTATATGGTTGGTTGGTTGGTTGTTTGAGTTTTATGGCATATCAACCTTTCTAGGTTATTTAATGCCAAATCCATTTTTATACAAATAATCATTTCTATTTCAAACAATTCAGTTTAGCATGAGTACACACTTTAATAGTCAAAAACATTTCTATTTCAAGCTATTCAGTTTAGTCAAACAGTTCTAATTCAAACAATTCAGTTTAGTATATATATTTTTGGCTACACACAGTTAAATATCAAAACAGTTCTATTTCAAACAATTTAGTTAAGCATAAGTTCTATTTGACCCATAGATAGAACCCTATCAGGTGCTACCACACCAAGCCAGAGTGGACCTGGGAACAAAGGCAATGAAGGGGTACTCCACATTCATCCAAGCTCCAGCATTACTTAAACCTCACCATTAGATTGTTTAGTGTCATATTTAGGACACTCATTGGGAGTGGGGGTCTTACCCTCAGAAGAGATGCAGTCGGTGAATTCTACAGCCCCCTCTCTCATTCTTTATAGTGATGATTTACAGTATATGTACTTTTAAAAAGATCCGCTGAAGTTATTCTTTTAAAAAAAATTGACAACAAAAAGGAAAGAAAAAGAGAACAATTAAAAAAGATGCGAAATTGATTTACAGTTGTCTAGTCGAGAAGACAGCAAGAATATAACAAAAGAATAAGACTGACCACACATGGCAAATTAACTGCAACTTTGGTGCTTTGGGAAGAGAGAAGACAATAAAGCACCAAGAGAAGCAACCACAATTCTTGTTGATCTCCAAAACTTAACTGCACCCTCACCCTTAGATACAGACCTGGAAAGAAGTGAAACAGATAGCCAGCAGAAAGGTATTTGTCATTTAACCATTAAAAAGTAACTAAATTGGCATGGAGCTATCCAAGAATCTACGAAATATAAAATCTACTTAAATTCAATTGAACAACAAAACCCAAGAATTCTACTAAAAATCAACTTAACAGAAAACTCAACTAAATATAAACAAAAGCTGAAAAATCAACCGAAAATTCAACAAAACCACAAAAGCTACTAAAATTCAAAGAATTTTGTTCACTAGACACTCTCTCATAGGTAAATTCCCACAACAACAACAACAAATTTGTAATACTTTCTATCGTTTCTTTTCTTTTGCTTCTTTTATATAAAATGTTTCCAAAAACTTTGCCGTCTGTATTATCTTTGTGAATCAGTATCCGAACTAGACTGCGGAAAACTGCAGAAAATACTGTTTGAAATCATCCACCAAAACCCCCTGAAAAATATTTTGCTATTATATTGAAAATTTGGTAATTTACCCATATATTGATGAATTTTTGTTTTTTCTTTTTAAGAGTCAGTGTGTTTCCATTTCATGGACTATCTTTTTTGGTTCTGGTTTGTAGTGACAAATCCATGTTTATCCTATTTGTAAACACTTTTTTTTATGAAGCCATGATTCTCCATACGCATTTCACATTCTTCAATAAATTTCACATAATTTAGACTTCACAGCCATCAAAAACTTGATGACAGAACTCTGTTCAAGCCTGAAGCATTCTGTTTGATTTGCAGCCATTTTGAATAGCTTCAAAACAAATATTTTTGTCAGAGTAAAATAATTTTTGCTATAGAACAATTTCAAATCATGTAGAGTTTATAAAAAAATGTATTTTGCTTTTTCAAAAAAAAAAATCCCCCAATTTATTTTATGGACCTTGTGTTGTATTTTCTCCGAATGTAGAAGAGGTGAGTATTCTTTTAAGATTTTGGGGTTATCTCTGGCTTTTAAATATTTTTGTTATGTTTAGCATTTCTTTGATTTTGTCTTTGATTTTTAAGTTCTTCTAGGTTTTTTTAATTATTTCTGTGAATAGTTCTGGGTTGTAGGTTGCAATGTATGATAGGGGTTTCTCGTTGTTGTGCTTTTTAGGGTTCCTTAATTCTCTTTGTGATATTTTTTCAGCTAATTCAAATCTCTTATTGATTAGTGTCATTGGGTATCCTCGCTGGTTTAGAGTTCAGTGTAGTTCTTTAAGGCAAGTTGAAAACCATTCAAATGGCAAACACAAGTGAGTTCAAGTCTCATTCAGTAACCCATTAACAAGGCCTTATGCTATATATGTTCTCTGATGAAAGCAACAAGCTGGAAACATACATATCTGTAAAAACAAAATAAATAAATAAATCCTAAAAAAAATTAAAATCTCTTAATGGACCTACTCATTATAATATATATATATATATATATAGATATATAAGGAAATAGATATGAAGAAGTTATTATCTTAAAAAAGATTTGACCACAAAAAGGAAACAAAACCTGAACTATTAAAGGGTTCAGTTCGGTTTCTTTGTTTAATGGCATATCAACCCTTTTAGGTTATTTAATGCCAAAGCCATTCTCCTAAAAGAATAGTAGTGGTACTATTTAACCCATAGCTGGGAGGATAAGGGGGTTCATACCTTTCCCAAGGGTATTTGCCCGAAAGTGAACATAATAGCACGACTGGAGAACAAACTCGCTTACTACGATTTTGCAGTCCATCGCTTTAACCATTACACCATGAGGACACCCCCCTGAACTATTAAAGAAGATGTGAAACTGTTATATAGTTGTCATGCCATCTTTTTCAGCCTTGGTTCTTTAATGTTCCTTCTTCTTAGCTGGTTCTCACTAGAATATTCTTTCACTATAAAGTATAAGAAAATTTTTTTTTCTTTAAAGTATACACTTCTTTTATTCATGTGAGACATTTCTTTTGCATAACCAGTGGTACAAACCAGGAGCTATCCCATTTGAACATAATGACTGTTAAGGCATGCAAGTTACCTCCCCTGATACTCTCAAGTAAAGGGATTGTTTTTCTAGGACCGGAAGTGAACAGACGGCCATATTGGTTTATGTGAGAATGTGAGAAGGACGGGTGTAAAAAGGAGTCTCCATATGCAGAGTGTAGTACTCTGAGTTCTTTGTATTCAACAACAACAACACAAACTTTTACTGCTCTTTCAATGGTTCAGAGCAAACAAATCCAAAGTTAAAATCTAATTTCTTACTTCCAAATTCAATGTCACATAACTTTAAAATCCCTCATTAAAATGCTAATGATACAACTGACCTTAGTGTTTATAACCTCAGCTCATTACAACAATCACAGTCTTGAGTACATGAGTACAATGCTTTAAATCTCACATAATGATACTTTGTGCGAAATCAAAGATTCAGCCAATATATTATTCAAGAAAAAAAAATACATTAAAAACATCCAGCAAATCAAAAAAAAAAAATTATTTTTAACTATTAATGTTATCTTCTGCTGATGTCAACAGTGTCAGTCTGGTCTGTTTTTATCCTGATTATACATATATATATATATAACTTGATTTAAAACCTGATAATAGGTAATTTCCAGACCTGTGGAAACATGAATGGATTGATAAGACAAACCAGGAAATTGGATCAGACAGGAATTCACACATGTTACTTTATAGTTCAACAAATGAAAAGAATTCAAATACAATGATTTATTATTTTGTATTCAGACTTCACAGCATGATTAATTACATTTGTATATATATATATATATTTGATCGTCTGAGGCAATTTGATGCTCATATTCTAAGAATTTTTTTCGACCATCCTCATCTCCATAGATGTTTTAGACTGAGACGAGTTGCCGTTAATATTCAATGAATGTTTTCACCTATCCTCATCTTCATTGTTTTTCACTGAGACTTTGAGATATGATGTTATTAATATTCAATGAATATTTTCCACTATCCTCATCTCTATTGTTTTTTTGTCAGAGGCTTTAAGATGAGTCATCGTTAATATTCAATAAATGTTTTTCCACTAGCCTCATCTTCATTGTTGTTTTTGACAGAAACTTTGAGATATGATGTTAATATTCAATGAATGTTTTCAACTATCCCTATCTTCATTGTCGTTTTTGTCTGAAATTTTGAGATGTTAATAATGAAGATGAGTATAGTCAAAAACATCCACTTAAAAACTGACCTCGTGTTTACTTCTGCTTGCGGTGGAGGGTTTGGCAAAATGCATCCTGTAACCTAACATAAACTTCTTCAAGCTTTCAAAGAAATGCAATAAAATTAAAAATTAAAATATAAACAGATTTTAAACCTCCACACAGGCTTGCTTTGATATCATGTTATAGTTCTGAAAAGTTCTCAATCCAACCAATGACTTTTGACCATGAAAATATACATACAGTTTTACATATTCATCCAGCAGTTCAATAAACTTGGTATATATCTATCCTGTCACGAGAGCTTAAAATATACTGATTGCAAAAAGCTGTATGACACTATCCACAAAGAGGTGTCCTGGATATGACATTGAAGTGAAACTGATGAGACCTGGGGAGAGTGGCATACCTCTTTCTTACCATTATTCTCAGATCCACTCTGACCTGGAGTGGTAGTACCTGTTAGGGTCCAATGTATAAGTCAAATAGATCTGTTTAAAAATTATTTGTATTCAACAGGACCATATGCAACCAAATCTCTTAAGAAACAACTCCATGAAAAATGTAAATATGAACATACTATGAACAACATTCCCTAACCTTTAGGCATAAAATAACCCTGGATGGGTTTACATGCTGTTAAAATCAATCTATCTGTACATCATTTCTAAATTTTCTTTAACCCTCCCAAAAAGAAAATTCAAGAAAAATTGAAAAAAAGAAACATACTTTTTCAGTCAGCTGGGGTTACAGAATACACCAACTGCTTGTCTCATTGAAGGAGTAAGACTCCATCAATGAGAGTCCTGTATATGATACTAAACAATCTGATATGTGAGGCTCCAGTAATGCTGGAGCTTTACGGAATATGATGTACTTCTTTATTGCCATCGCTCCCCAGTCCACTCAGGCCTGGAGTGGTAACACTATCAGTCAAATAGAACTAAACTGTGAACTTACACAAAACAGAATTGTTAGAAATAGAACTGATTCGACATATAAACTGTGTACTAATGCTAAACTGAATTTTAAAAAAAATAGAACTGTTTTTACATCCAACTGTGTGTAAACAAAAAACTGTACTTATGTTAAACTGAATTGTTTGAAATAGAGCTGTTCTGACATTTAGAACTGTTTATATGTATAAGAATGGATTTGGCATTAAATAACCTAAAATGGTTGATATGCCATAAAACCAAACCAAACCAAAACCTAAAAAAAGGCAAGAAGCAGAAAATAACTCGCAGAAACTATGATGGATGCTGACTATACAGATGATCTAGCACTCCTTACAAATACACCTGCCCAAGCCAAATCTCTGCTATGTAGCCTGGAGCAGACAGCAAGAGTTATCGACCTCTACTAGAACTGAGATAAAACAGACAACATGCACTTAAAACAAACTGGTACTATCTCCACACTAAAATAGCAAGCCTCTGAAATTAGTAAACTATTTAACATACCTCAGCAGCAGTATCTCATCTACTGGAATCAACGTCAACATACACTTAGGAAAGGCTTAGATTATCAAAATTTGAAAATCCAATCTCTCTGATAAAATCAAACAGGTATTCTTCCAAGCTGTAGCCATGTCAGTACTATCGTATGGCTGCACCATCTGAATTTTAGGACAATGCGTGTAGAAAAAGTTAGATGGGAACTACGCAAGGATGCTGCATGCTGTTTTAAACGAATCTAGGAAGCAGCAACTCTACAGCCACCTGCCTCAAACTATCAAAGTAAGATGAACAAGACATGCTCAGTACTGTTGGAGAAGCGAGGATGAACTCATAAGTTATATTCTTCAGTGGACTCCTACACATGGACACACCAGTGTTGGTCTGCCAGCAAAAACTTACATAAATTAGCTCTGTGCAGACACTGGGTGCAGTCTAGAGGACTCCCTACGAGTGATGCCCAATAGGGAGAAATACTGAGAGTGAATCAAGGGAATCTAAGTTAACAGTACAACTTGATGATTATATATATATGTGTGTGTGTGTGTGTGTGTGTGTGTGTGTAAGAGGGAATAAAATGAATCAGGCAGAATATATGTGGCAAAAAGTAAACAGGCAAAAGATATATATTTGGTGTAGTTGATGATATATTTATTTATCTTATTTGCCTACAGAGAAAAGCATTCTATTAAAAATTTATTTCAATTATGAGAATAAAAATAAAATAATTTTAATAGAAAAATTTTTATGCAAGTCTAGAGTCATCATCAGGGCTAAATTTTTTACGAAGATGGTACCACAAGGAAAATATATTCAAAGGTGATTACATCATGAAATGGAATCTTTTTTGAAAGAAAGCCAATATCTTTTCAATTGATATGCAATCTTAGTATGAGATTGATGCTATTATCCAAACAGGCAACCTGTATGAACAAATATTGTTCAAATATTTGTGATAGAGTGCTTCCAGTCATAATTCTGGTGTTTACTAAGATCAGGAAAAAACTGGATGAAATTAGTTTTTTAATTTCTGATTCATTTAGTTTGGTTGGGTTTTATGGCATATCAACCATTGTAGGTTATTTAATTCCAAATCCTCTTTGTACATATATATTGAATATATACGATTTGGTTTGGTTTGGTTTTATGGCATATCAACAATTGTAGGTTATTTAATGCCAAATCCTCTTTATACATATACATTAAATATATATGATTTGGTTTGGTTTGGTTTGGTTTTATGGCATATCAACCATTGTTGTTTATTTAATGCCAAATCCTCTTTAAACATATATATTAAATATATAGGATTTGGTTTGATTTGGTTTTATGCCACATCAACCATTGTTGGTTATTTAATGCCAAATCCTCTTTAAACATATATATTAAATATGTATGATTTGGTTGGGTTTAGTTTTATGGCACATCAACCATTGTTGGTTAATTATGCCAAACCCATTTTTATACATATAAACAGTTCTATTTCAAACAATTCAGTTTAGTATAAGTATGCAATTTAGATGTCAAAACAGTTCTATTTCAAGCAATTTGGTTTAGCATAAGTACATAGATTAGTTCTATTTGATCCATAGATAGGACCCTATCAGGTGCTATCACTCCAGATCTGAGTAGACCTGGGAACAATAGCAATGAATGGGTACTCTGCATTCCCTAAAGCTCCAGCTTTACTGGAACCTCACCATCAGATTGTTTAGTGTCATATCCAAAACACTCGTTGGGTGTGGGGTGGGGTCTTACCCTTTGCATAGAAGCAACCAGTGTATTCTACAGCCCCAGCTGACTGGTCAATTGTTTAGTAGCATATCAATTTTCCTGGCTTATTCAAAGCCAAAGCCATCCTAGCAGAAGAATGGTAGTGGTGCTATTTAACCCATAGCTGGGGTTCATATCTTTCCTAAGGGCATTAGTCCAAAAGTGAATGTAATAGTGTAATTTGAGTTTAAACTTGCTTACTATGATTCTGCAGTTCCGCCTGTTAGTCACTATGACACAGAAAGGCGCCTGTGGTGGTGTAATGGTTAGCAAGCTCGACTAGCAAACCTACACGAGTAAGTTTGAGTCTCATTGGGTGCCCCTTTCATATGGCCTTGTGCCACATCTAAGCAAAAAGTTTAGTAAATTATCACTATGACGCAGAACTCCACCTTACACTTTATTTTTTCTTTTATTTGTCTATGATCATTTCTTTGCACGGTTATATAATATCAAGTGTTCCTATCTCAGTAAAGTTGGTAACTATTGTTGAGGGCAACATAAAGGCACTCTTTTCAATAGCAACTACACCAAGCTGTAAGGGAAGGCACTATTCCTTTTCCTCGATTGCTCCAATTTACCCTTGATGCATACCTTATACCGCTGAGTGTTAAGCAAGGAGGCATTTTTTGAGTCTTTGGTATGACTCAACCTGGGATTGAACCTTGGTCTCCTGGGCCATTGGCAAACACTCTACCCACTAGGTCAAATACTAATAATTTGTACACAATTATATATAGTTACAAGTCATCATCATCATCAAGTCGTGTCAATAACAGATTCCCTAGACCTTCTCTCTTTATCTGTTCTTATCAAACATTGCACTTTGCAGGTCCTCAAGATGGCATCCAGTGTCCATACAGAACTAATGAATTTAGGTCTTTGCTGGTCAGCAAACACTGGTGTGTCCATTTGTAGGAGTTCAGAGAATAACTATGCCTATTACTTCATCCCTGCTTCTTTTGCAGTGCTCAGTATGTCTTGTTCATCTGATTTTGATGGTTTGTAAAATGGGAGGTAAGTGGCAGTGCATCAGCTACTTTATGAGGTGCTGCTTCAAGGATTTGTTCAAAACAGCATGCAGTATCCTTGTGTAGTTCCTAACTAGCTTTGTCTCCAATCATTTTTTTTGTTAAAGTCCAGGTAGTGCAGCTATACAATCATATTGACACAACTACTGCTTGGAAGAATTTGTATTTAATTTCATCAGAGCGATAGGATTTTCATAGGGTCAGTACCCTGTAACTATTTTTAATACAAACTATTCACAGCTATATAACATCAAGTATTCCTATCTAAAACAAATAATTTACACACAGTTGTATGGTTTTAAGTATTCCTATCTAATACTAATAATTATATGGTTTTAAAAGTTATTTCTATTTAAAACAATTTGTTTTTAAGTCTTCTTCTTATTCAGTAATATCCTTACTATTAGCCATGTTATTTTTATTTCTAATTCTATTTTTTCTGACTTGGTTCTTTTTACTTCTTTCATTTCCTAGCCACTTGATAATATGTCGTTTTCATCTCTTTTTTTCTTTTTAAATAGGGATTTTTTTTTTAATATAAAAGATGAAAAATTTATAAAGAAATACAAAGCAATTTAAGAAACAACTGAATTTAATCAAAATAATGACAGTATAATTTACATCTATTTCCCAATAAATAAAGATAATTAAAATAAATTACACTTATCAATAGGTTTGTAGCAATAATCAAATTATGTTGCTATTTCTTTAATCCGAAGGTTGATATACCATTAAACAAAGAAACCAAACCAAACTATTTCTTTGATCAAATTAGATTGTTTGTTAAGTGGTGTTTTTTTTTTATTCACTTCATTAATTATTATAATTGAGGACTTACAAGATGAAACTCAATTTGGGCAGGCATTTTGAAAAATAGATAAATTTGCTCAGACAACAAATGTCAGGTTTGGTTTACTTTGGTCATAGAAGAATGGTACGGGGTACAATTCAACTCATATAGCCTAGTTGGTTGGGGTTGTAGAATACACCGACTGCACCTCTACAGAGGGATAAGACCCTGCCAACAAGTGTCCTGGATATGACACTAAACAAATTGATGGTGAGGTTCCAGTAATGCTGGAGCTTTGGGGAATGCGGAGTACCCCTTTATTGCCATTTCTCCTAGGTCCATTCAGGCCTGGAATGGCAGAACTTGATAGGGTTGAATAGAATTGTTTGAGATTTAAAATGAATCCAAAAAAATAGTCATGATAAATTGGATAGTTTGAAATAAAGCTGTATGATCATTTAAATTTGTGTAAACAAATGACTGATGTTTAACTAAATTGTTTGTGATACATAGCAATACTTGGAACCATTAAACTGTTAGTAAAAGAAAGAGCTTAACCTTGTTTAAAAATCTTAACAACAAAATGTGTTTACATTTGATATATATGTATGAAGAGGATTTGACATTAAATAACCTACAATGGTTGATATGCCATAAAACCCAACCAAACCAAATCATATATATTTAATATATATGTATAAAGAGGATTTGGCATTAAATAACCTACAATGGTTGATATGCCATAAAACCCAACCCAACCAAATCATATATATTTAATATATATGTATAAAGAGGATTTGGCATTAAATAACCTACAAGGGTTGATATGCCATAAAACCCAACCAAACCAAATCATATATATTTGATATATATGTATAAAGAGGATTTGGCATTAAATAACCTACAAGGGTTGATATGCCATAAAACCCAACCAAACCAAATCATATATATTTAATATATATGTATAAAGAGGATTTGGCATTTAATAACCGACAATGGTTGATATGCCATAAAACCCAACCCAACCAAAAAAGGGGCGCGTCCTGCTGAGGTTGGAGCCCTGGCCTCGGTGTTCGAAAAATCAGCTACAGAGCTCAAACAATCAAAACTACTAAAATGCAAGCAAACACTACAAATAGCCACATTTAACGTAAGAACCTTAAATAGAATAGGACAACTCCCAGAGCTAATCGCATCGGCCGAAGAACATAAAATAGACATAATATGCATACAAGAACACAGATACACGCACACAGAAGATATCAAATATCACGAAACTGGCAATGGATGGTTGCTCGCCACTGTATCCGCATGGAAAAACTCTGTCAACGCCGCAGTAGGAGGGGTAGGTTTGCTTATAGGACCTAGAGCACTAAAAACGCTTAATTGCATAGAGAAAATACAACCTAGAATGATGGTAGCTACATTTAACGGAAACCCCAGAGCAACAATCGTCTCATGCTACAGCCCCACCAATGTTAGTGAAGAAAATGAAATAGTCACCTTCTACGATGAGTTATCCTCATTAGTGCGTAGCATCCCGAAACACAACATGTTAGTCATTGGCGGAGACATGAATGCACAAATCGGGAAAAACGGAAACAACAAATACAGCCTCCACAACACGTCAAATAGAAATGGGCAACATCTAACAGATTTCATGATAGAAAATAGATTAGCATGCCTCAATACAAACTACCAAAAAAGAGAGGGCAAACTATGGACATACACGTACGCAAACAATACTAAAGCTCAGATAGACTACGTCCTTATAAACAAGAAATGGAAGAATAGTGCATTGAATTGCGAGGCATACTCCTCTTTTGAGGGTGTGTCCACCGATCACCGAATAGTCACGGCGAAAATACGGTTAAGCCTACGAAAAAACGACAAACGAACAGCGACCACCAAACACTATGACTGGGCCCTATTAAACAACAAAGATGTAAGAGATAAATACGTATTAGAATTAAGAAACAGATTCGAAACACTACAAGAAAAGACGGAAAAAAGTACACCAAACGACGAATACGAAAATTTCGTCAATGCACACCTTGAGGCAGCAGCAAAATACATTCCAACAAAAATTAAAACTAAATATAGAGTCCCATGGGAAACTTTAGCGGTGAGAGAAAAACATGCACTAGTGAAAACAGCCTCCAAAAACTATCGAAAAAACCCAACAAACACAAATGCCTTAAAACTAAAAACGGCACAATATCAATTAGCAGGCATATATATAAAGGAACAGACAGAATACATTCAAAATCAGATAGATAAGATTAGAGACTCGGTGGAAGATAGACAATCTAGAATTGCCTGGCAAACAATAAACGAAGTGAGCAGAAGAAAGAACACGGCCAAAGCAAAACTTAAAGCAGCAAACCAACAAGAAAGAATAAAACTGTGGAAACAGCACTTTGAAAACTTACTTGGAAACCCACCAAAAATAACGCCTGAACCAATCACCAGAATAATTAGCAAACAATTAGACATTAAACTTGGACCGTTCACACAAGAAGAACTCGACTCGGTTCTCAGAAAAATTAAAAATAGAAAAGCTGCAGGACTGGACGAAATTCCCCCGGAAGTATGGAAGACCAGACAATTCGACGACATACTGCTCCGACACTGCAACGCAGTATACAATCAAAATCCGATAGATAGATGGACGAAGGGATGCATACTCCCCTTCCCTAAAAAGGGGGACCTCGGATTAGCCAAAAACTACCGAGGCATAACACTTACATCCATAGCTGCCAAAATCTACAATGCCCTACTACGAAACAGAATAGAACCCAAAATCGACAACATACTTAGAAAAAACCAAAATGGCTTCCGAAGAAATAGATCTACGACCTCACAAATATTAACCATCCGCAGAATCCTTGAAGGTGTACGGGCAAAGAACCTACAAGCGACATTAATATTTGTCGACTTTACCAAGGCTTTCGACTCCATTCACAGAGGAAAGATGGAACAAATCCTACTAGCGTACGGCATACCTAAAGAAACCGTAGCGGCAATAACGATTCTCTATAGAAACACTAAAGTAAAAGTACGATCACCAGATGGAGACACAGAATACTTCGACATAGTAGCAGGAGTACTACAAGGGGACACGCTGGCTCCGTATCTCTTTATCATTTGTCTAGACTACGTACTTAGAACATCGATTGACAAAATCAAAGAGAATGGCTTCGAACTGACGAAGAAAAGAAGCAGAAGATACCCCGCAACAACAATTACCGACGCCGACTACGCCGATGACATAGCGATACTGGCAAATACACCTGACCAAGCCGAAACACTTCTGCATAGTTTGGAACGAGCAGCAGCAAGCATAGGCCTCCATGTTAATGCACATAAAACGGAATATATGTGCTATAACCAAACGGGGGACATCTCCACTCTAGAAGGAACCCCTCTTAAACTAGTAGACAAATTCACGTACCTAGGAAGCAGCGTCAAATCAACCGAAAAGGACATCGAAACGAGGTTAACGAAAGCATGGACAGCTATCAATAGGCTATCGACTATATGGAAATCAGACCTAACCGATAAAATGAAACGCAGTTTCTTCCAGGCAGCGGTCACATCGATACTGCTATATGGATGCACTACATGGACGCTAACAAAACGGCTGGAGAAGAAACTAGATGGCAATTACACAAGAATGCTGCGTGCAATCCTCAACAAGTCCTGGCGGCAACACCCAACAAGACACCAACTGTACGGCCACCTGCCCCCTATCACGAAAACTATTCAAGTTAGGCGAACCAGACATGCAGGACATTGCTGGAGAAGCAGAGATGAACTCATAAGAGATGTACTCTCATGGACCCCCACACACGGCCGCGCAAAAGCAGGACGACCAGCACGAACGTACATTCAGCAGCTATGTGAGGATACTGTGAGCAGCTATGTGAGGTCCTGAAGACCTACCTAGGGCGATGAACGATAGGGAGGAGTGGCGAAAGAGGGTCAGGGATATCCGTGCTGCCAGCACGATATGATGATGATGATGATATGTATAAAGAGGATTTGACATTAAATAACCTATAATGGTTGATATGCCATAAAAGCCAACCAAACCAAATCCTATATATTTTGATATATATATTTTAATATATAAAGAGGATTTGGCATTAAATAACCTACAATGTTTGATAGGCCATCAAACCCAATCCAACCAAATCATATATGTGTATATATATATATATATATATAAAGAGGATTTGGCATTTGATAACCTATAATGGTTGATATACCATCAAACTAAACCAAACCTATTTAACTCATGGGTTAATAAGAGGATTCAAACCTTTCCTAAGGGTATTAGTCCAAATGTGAATACAATAGTGCAAGTAAAGTTCACACTCACTTATTACAATGTCAGATTCCAGCATCTTAAGCATAAGGCCATGAGGAGTCCTTTCGCCAGATATTTCCTAGCCCGCCTTATGATCAGGTCATTTTTAAAGTTTCTTATGTATTCAGATGCTTATTAAATCCCAATATTTTACATTTTAAAATCTTAATAGGTTTATTTACGTACATGCATAGTTGAATATTGTCACTTAATTTTCTTCCTGACAAGAAATGCTATTTTATATGAAGTACCAATAAGTACTATTGTTATGCATTATTACCTAGGAAAAGAATTTGTGTAGAAGCAATCGTTATCTTGTTTACATTTAGAAAGATGTTTGCAGCTGAATTTAAAGGCCACAGAATCATTAGAACTCCACTAGCAAGTAACCCAATGCTGGCCCTTGACTGTATAAAATGTTCAATGATTTTCTGGGACATTTTTTGAGAAAAAAGTGTATCCTATAAACCATCAAATACAGTATGATTTTATTTTATATTAGATGAATCTCTGTCAATTTTTCTTATTCATCATTTAGATGAATATTATCATTCAACTTGCTTTTGTTACAATACACTTGGGTTGTCACAGCAAGAAACACACTCACGCAAAAATAGTTAATGCATAACTTATATTTTCATGTTTATGATTAAGTACATATATGATTGAAAATCAAATTTGGAAATAAGTGAAAGAAAATTAATAAAGTGGGGCATTTACTCATTAGCAATTTCTTAAAACAATAGTATCAAAATAATGTTAGAAACGAATTTTAAAAGTTTGTGTTAAAATTGAACTGTATGCTCCAAACAACCTAATTTAATAAAGGTACTTAGCTTTAAGGGTACATTTTTCAAGAGAACACCTAACCATGTCATCCAAAATGTTCAATATGAGTTAAAATTATTAATACAGATAATTTTACACATGCACACATGCTAATATCTATATAAAAGAGTTGTGTCTGTTTTTGAATGTGTTGACTTATGACTCAGGAAAAAGATGTCACGGAGCAATAAAATCTCAAATACATTTTAATATGTTTATAAAAGGAAAAGTAGAAAATTTAGTTGATGGTTTTTATTGGTTAAATGATATATTTCAATAATTAAAAAAATGATCAATTTGTGGAACCCTTTACATTTCTTTATAAGAAAGTACAAAAAGCATGTGCAGCTCTTCAGTTTTTAAGATCCACCAGGTTTAAACATCACAAATATTCTATAGGTGAAATTTGAATTTAATGCTTTTTTGAAAATTATTGTTTTGCAATTTTGTACCAATTGTAAAAAAATTCTTAATTTTTTTTGAGAACTAATAAGAAATCATGAAAATGTTTCAAAGCAAGGGGAACTATTTTTAAATTACTATTTTAAATGTAAACCAAAAAAAAAACTTTAATGCAAAATATTTTACAATTTTATTTCTTAGTTTCTTTTTATTGTAAGGACAGATTTTTATTTCTTAGCCCTTTTTTATGGTAAGGACACATTTTTATTTCTTAGCTTCTTTTTATTGTAAGGACATATTTTTATTTCTTAGCCCTTTTTTATTGTAAGGACACATTTTTCTTTCTTAGCTTCTTTTTATTATTAGGACATATTTTTATTTTTTAGCTTCTTCAAATTATAGGGACACATTTTTATCTGAAATGTAAAATTTATTGCTAAGTGAAATTTTCCACCTAAAAATAAGGAAACATATTGAATTCCTAGCTTCTTTTTATTGTTACATTTTTATAGGGTAAAAAAATAAACTAAACAACTACATTTCTTATCACTCTAACTCAACAGGCAATTAAGAACTGAATTTAAATTTGTTGTGTACCACCAGTAAAGGGTCTGGAAGAAAGACACGAACTCGGGTTTACGTGGAACAATGTATATTAACGAAAGTATAATACAACATAGGTAAAAAGATGTTGAACGTCAGTTTGACTGCCAAAGAGTTAGGCTGGGGAAAATTTCATCACCGAGATGAATATTCTCCCGGTATTAATAGCAACAGGAAGAGTTCATTACAGTCCGCAGGTTGGGTACTATAACAAAATTTTAGTAAATTTTTAAAAAATTATCTTCAGAAAAATAAAATTATAATAATATTTCAAATTACTCATGAGTTTAAAATTACATTGTTTCAAAAATAATATTCTAAATGTAGACAAAAATATACCCTATGGCCCGGGAGACCTGTGTTCAATCCCAGGTCGAGTCATACAAAGACTCCAAAAATTTTACCTGATGCCTCCTTGCTTAACACTCAGCATTAGGGATCAAGGGTAAAGTGGGTCAATCCTGGAAAAGGAGTAGTACCCTCCCCTACACCTCAGTGTAGTTGCTATTGTAAAGGAAGCCTTCGGGTCACCCTTGACTACGGTCGCCAATTTTACTTTTACTTACTTATAAGACGTGAATTCTTAGACTTTTGGTCATTACATATTTACAGGAGTGAAATCTTTCAACTACAAATAAGGATATATTTGTTTCCTTACAATGATTTTTTTTTCATCTTTCATGTTAAAAATTCCCATTTTATAAAGGAAAAGAAAAAGAATAGAAAATCATTTATCTATTTGACATAGAAAAAAAAGAAAAAATGGAATGTAAGTCACTAAGATGTAACAAATGATATCAGATGGCGGATTTTTAAAATCTGTCTTTTAAGATAAATCAATAATGCAGTTTGTGAGTGAAAAGAAAGATAAAAAGACTTTGTTAAAACAATGATGTTCATATGACACAAATGAGACTCCACAGAAGAATTATTTGTCAAAATTTTGGAGATAAAGCTTGATAATTTTTATCATTTAGAGAACTCAGACTAATGCAGTATAGACTCCCAAGTTTGACAAGAAACATCTGAAGAAGGCCAAAGGATGTATCAGCGGAAACATTGCGAATACAACAATAAAGATGAAGATAATAGTCCATATATTCTAAATGATAAAAATCACCAGAGAAATTTTAGTAGTTATCTTATTTCATAATTTGATTAATTGATTGATGTTAATAGCATGTCAAACTGTCTTGGGTTATTTCATGCTTAAAGGTTAGGGAATTACATGTTCTATTTATATTTACATTTTTTTGTGTATCTGTTTCTTAAGTGTTTTTTGCACAGTTATACGATATCAAGTATTCCTATCTCTAATACAAATAATCTAAACACAGTTGCATGGTTTCAAATATTCCTATCTAATACAAATAATTATATGGTTTCAAGTAATTATTTCTCTTTAATAATAGTCATTAGTTTACACAAAGTAACAAATAATAATAATTCTTAGTAAACAATTATAACTTCAAGTAACTATTCTTAATCCAAATGATTTACAGTTAAATGGTATCAAGTATTTCTATCAAATACAATTTTCAAACAGATCTATTGGACTCATAAATGGGACCTTAGCAGGTCCTACCACTCCAGGTCAAAGTGGACCTGGGAGTAATGGCAATGAAGGAATACTCCACTACTCCAAATCATAATCATTTATATTTTCAACATTTCATTACAATTATATTTTTTAATTGAGCTTTGTCGTTAATAAAAATGTTTGCATTGTGATATGGTATCAAGTATTCTATCATTCTAAGTTATTTGAGTATTCTATCATTCTATCATAGTTTTTTGGTATTAAGTATTCTATCATTCTATCATTCTGTTTTTCAGGGTTATTTAAATATTCTATCATTCTATCATAGTTATAAGGTATCAAGTATTCTATCATTCTGTCATTCTGGGTTAAGTATATATCATTCTGTCATTCTGGGTTATTTAAGTATTCTATCATACTATCATTCAGTTATTTGGGGGTTATTCAAGTATTCTATCATTCTATTATAGTTATAAGGTATCAAGTATTCTATCATGGAGGTGCACGTGGAGTAATGGTTATCGTCGTAGGAAATGGACACGGCGACACGAGTTCAAATCCTGGATGAGACTGATTGCATTTCACATAGCACTAATACCCTTGGGAAAGGTATGAATCCAATTATTCTCCCTCCAGCTATGGGTAAAATAGTAGGACAGACTAGGTTCTTCAGCCTTGGTGAGGCAACTAGTCTAGGAGAAGGAAAACCCTGAATTCAAACCTGTTGAACTCCGCTTAAAAAATTGACCTTGTGTCATATCCTGCCTGAGCAGAGGGTTGGTAAATAGGATCAAGTATTCTATCATTCCAAGTTAGAGTAACCCTGGGAGGTATAGCAATGAAATGGGTCCTCTACATTCCCCAGACCTCCAGAACTTCAGCCTGATAATCTGATGCAGTTTAATGTCATACCAAGGAGATCCTTCTCTAAGGGTGGGATCTTACCCCTTTGCAGGGAATACAGTTAGCATAGTATAAACCCCACCAACAAGGTGTCCTATATTATAAAGAAAAGTAAAGAAAAATATGTATGTATTTATTTGACATAAAAGAAAGAAGAAAATTTGAATATATGCATTCACTTACACTCTACACAAATAGGATGTGACACAAGGTCAATTTTTAAGCAGAGTTTTACAGTACTTGTCTTTAATTGGAATCATTTTGAGATGAGGTTTCTTAATTTGAGAATTAATTTTTTTTTTTTTTTTAATTTTTTTATTGCAGACTTTTTTCCTCATCTTGGCAGTATTTTTTGTGTTGTTTCTTCTTTCACTACGTTTCGGCCAAATTTCACCTCTGGCCTTCTTCAGGTGATTTTACCGCGACCCCGGATAGGAATGCTGAGTCTTGTAACCGTATCCCCAGTAATTACTGCCTTCCCCGTGGCGCAGCGGATAGAGGCGTTGAGTCTCTGCGGTTCCAGGTGAGCATTGTCAGAAGATAGCGGTTTCAAATCCTACCCAAGCCGGCCAGAGGTTTACTTGGCCAAAAAACGTGGTGCGATAGACAACAACTATGGAAGGCAGTAATTACTGGGGATACGGTTACAAGACTCAGAGTTTTACAGGTTGGAATTCAGAGTTTTCTTTCTTTTAGACTGGTTGCCATACCAAGATTAAAGAAACTAGTCTGCCCTATTATTTATCCATAGCTGGGGAAGAATATTTGGATTCATACCTTTCCCAAGGGTATTAATGCTATGTGAAATGCAAACAGCCCCATCCAGGTTTTGAACTTGGGTCATCATGTCTATTCCCTTCAATGATAACCATTACACCACTGGCACCTCCATTAAATTAAATTGCATTATTGGTATTAAATTGCAATACTTGAAACCATTTAACTGTGTTGAAACAAATGAGGTCTGGCTCATTTAAAAATGATGTCACGTACAAACTATTCACTATATATATATATATATATATATATATATATATAATGTATGTATTTACTAACCCCTAAGCATGAGCAAGATGTGACACAAGGTCAATTTTTAAGTAGAGTTTAACAGTTTTCCTTCTCCTAGACTGGCAACCATACCAAGGTTATTGAGCCCAATTCAACCAACTATTTGTCCATAGCCTGAAGGAGAATAGTTTGATTTATAACTTTCTGAAGGGTATTTGTGCTATGTGAAATGCAAACTGCCTTGTCCAGGATTTGAACTTGGTTCACTTTGTGCATTTCCAGTGATGATAACCCTTACGCCATGGGCACCCCCAAAATTTGAGTGTATGTATTTACCCAACTCTGCTACAACAAGAAGGATGTGAAACAAGATTGAGAGTTAAGCAGAGTACAGCTGGTTTGAATTCAGAGTTATCCTTCTCCAAGACTGGTTGCCTTATAATGACAAAATAACCCAATCTGTCCTGTTTACCCATAGCTGAGAGAAGATAGATTCATACCTTTCCCAAAGGTATGAATGCTATGTGAAAGGTAAACAGTCTCGTCCAGGATTTGAACTTGGGTTGCTAAATAAATTTTTTATTATGTTCTGAGCAACTTCAAATAAAATCCTCTGTACATAGATTAATTGTGGTCATTTGATTAAAAAATCCCACAAATATTTAAAACTTAGATAATATTTAGTCATTTTATTATTATTAAATAAATGTTTAAAAATAAAATCATATTTTAACTTCAATATATTGAAATTTAAAACAAAATTCAATAGTTTTAAGTTGTTGTTATATTTACCTTTTGGCAATGACCATAAAATTTTAGAACCCTGTTAAATATAAGATCATGTTCACTGCTACACAATATTAAAGTCAACAAGCACATTAAAATGTCTCCAGCAGTGACCTGATTTTAAATTTTGGTTTCTTTGGGTCTTACTTTGTGTATATATATATATATATATATATAAATATATATATAAAGAAAAATTGATAACAAGGTAATCCAAGTACAAGGAGAGATTTATTGAGAAGCAAAGTCAACACTATAGAGTTTCGATTCTTATGAACCATCATCAGGACTATGAGGGATGGTATTACTGATGTTAAATCAATGATGGATGTTTAAAAAAAAACATATATATATATATATATATATATGTGTGTGTGTGTGTGTGTGTGTGTTGTATAGCCACATAATATATATGCAACTATACACATATACATGCATAAACACGACACAATGATAATGACGATAAGGCAATGAAGACGAGCGACACAGTTCTTAGAAAAAGATACTTCTCACTTTATTTGAAAGGGTTGTGTGTGTGAGAGGGAGTTGGAGACTGAACAGAACTGCAACATATTGACCCCCACTCTTATGTCCATCAGCGTCTCTTTCCCACTCTCCAGGGCTGCCCAACCGGAGGCCCACTCTGCTGGGTGCAGGCTTCCTCTACCGCATCTTGTCTCTAACTCATCTGATCTCCAACTAACTGACTTCCTGTCTTCACCGAGTTATACAATAGTTCAATCGCCCACTCACTATCTCCCCATAACTGGTCATCAGGATGTGTCACTTCCGCTGTCCTTGGAATGGCATGTTTGATTGTCATTGAGCGGAAATAACTGTCATGCAGTTCACAGGTCACTCTCTTCCAGTGCATCAGTTTGTGGCGGGATTTTAACCCTGTCCCATATTGTCAGCCCAGCTCGCCCACGCCAATGGAATATGCACTTCCACCGTCTTTGGAATGGCATGTTTGGCGGGGTCGAAGGTCAATATACAACATATATATATAAAATAAGCTATAACTACAAATCCTAAAAGCACTAGATATAAAACCAAAAAAATAGAATTGATAGAATTAACTTTGAAAATAGTGACAATGTTTTGAAATGATTTTAGTCTTTTTTTATATTCTATTTCCATTGATAGCGTTCTGTTTTAAATTTGTCCGATGTCATTGGCAACTTTGTGCTTATCTAATTTTTGCAATGTTATAAAAAAACTAAAAACTTTTTTTAAAAAATCACTCATTACACATGCAAACAACCCTTGGTGATGGCCTATTAAAGGTCCGAAAGCGCCCAGGACAATTTCAGTAAATTCATCAATCAATTCCAACCTAAAACCAAAACACTTGTCAGGAAACTTGAAAGGATCTTAATAAGATAAAAGAGACAAAATGTGTCTTTATTATTTAATCAAACATTTATTTAAATGAAAGATTGCTTCCCAACTATATATATATATATATATGGGCATGCATGTGCATACTCACACACAGATATACTCGGGGGGTGTCCTCGTGGTGTAATGGTTAAAGTGATAGACTGTAGAATCGTAGTACACAAGTTCATACTCCAGTCGCGCTATTACGTTCACTTTCGGGCAAATACCCTTGGGAAAGGTATGAACCCCCTTATCCTCCCAGCTATGGGTTAAATAGTACCACAACTGTTCTTCTAGGAGAATAGCATTGGCATTAAATAACCTAAAAAGGTTGATATGCCATTAAACAAAGAAACCAAACCAAACAGATATACTCAATTATAAACAGGATTTGTATTGTGTTTTACAAAATAGATGATTTGGTTTGGTTTTATGGCATATCAACCATTGTTGGTTATTTAATGCCAAGTCCTGTTTTTATATATATATCAAATATGTGATTTATAAATACATTTTGTTGGTGCAGACATTTAAATGATCAAACAGTTCTATTTCTAATAATTCCATTTAGCCTAAGTCAACAAAGTTGAATGTTTCCAAGTATTACTACGTATCACTAACAATTCAATTAAACATCAGCCATTTGTTTACACACAGTTAAATGATCAAACAGTTCTATTTCTAACAATTCCATTTAGCCTAAATCAACAAAGTTGAATGTTTCCAAGTATTGCAATGTATCACTAACAATTCAATTAAACATCAATCATTTGATTACACATAGTTAAATGATCAAACAGTTCTATTTCAAACAATTCAATTTAGCATAAGTCATTTATTTTCACATTTTAAATGTCACAGTTCTATTTGACCCATAGATAGGACCCTGGGTCAGAGTGGACCTGGGAGCGATGGCAGTGAAGGGGTACTTCACATTTCCCAAAGATCCAGCATTACTGGAATCTCACCATCAGATTGTTTAATGTCATATCCAGGACATTCATTGGTGGTAGTGGGGGGAGGTCTTATCTCTCTGTAGAGATACAATCGGTGTATTCTACAGCCCCAGCTGACTGGGCCATACAAAATGGAAATGCCTCCCCTTTACAACACATGAAGGTTCACAATCAATATTGCCCACAAATAAATGCACCCCAAACATTTTTTTAATTAGAAGTTAATTTTCTTCTAAACCAAAGACACCAAGATTTGTTTATTTTATTAGAATCTTATATAACAAAACAGATTTTATTAGATAGTATTTGCTATTAAACTCTAGATTGATTTGGTTTGGTTTGGTGGGTTTTATGGCATATCAACCTTTGTAGGTTATTTAACGCCAAATCCATTTTTACGTAAATAATCTGTTCTATTTAAAACAATTCAGTTTAGCATAAGTACACAGTTTAATTGTCAAAAACATTTCTATTTCAAACTATTCAAGCAGTTATATGTAACAATTCAGTTAAGTATAAATACAGTTTTAATATTGAAAAACAATTCTATTTCAAATAATTCAGTTAAGCATAAGCACACAGTTTAAATGTAAGTACAGTTTAATTGCCAAAAACATTTCTATTTCAAGCTATTCAGTTTACTCAAACAATTCAGTTTAGCATAAGTATGTTAGTTCTATTTAACCCATAGATAGAACCCTTATCAGGTGCTACCACTCCAGGCCAGAGTGGACCTGGGAGCAATAGCAATGAAGGGGTGCTCTGTATTCCCCAAAGCTCCAGCATTGTTGGAACCTCACCATCATTGTTTAGTGTCATATCCAGGACACTTGTTGGTGGGGGGTCTTACCCCTCTGCAGAGAAGCAGTCGGTGTATTCTACAGCCCCAGCTGACTGGGCAATTAAACTCTAGAGTATTGAAACTTAAAAATACAATTGTTGCACCTCTGTAGCCACAAATATAATTACATAATCTATTTTTGTATTTTTTATTATATTGTTTTAATCCTGGGGAGTAAATAATACCTAAAAATATCTATTTTGATTGAATTATTTTCCACTAGAAATAATAAAATCTTGGTTTCTTTTTCTTTAAACTTTTACTTGGTTGGTTGGTTGGGTTTTATGGCATATCAACCTTTTTAGGTTATTTAATGCCAAATCCATTTTTATGCAAATAGTTAGTTCTATTTCAAAAATAATTCAGTTTAGTATAAGTACAGATTTTGTTAACATGTAGTTAAAGGTCAAAAACGGTTCTATACTAAACAATTTAGTTTAGTGTAAGTACAGTTTCAATATCAAAAACAGTTCCATTTCAAACAACTCAGTTTAGCATAAGCACGCAGTTTAAATGTAAGTACAGTTTAATTGTCAAAAACATTTCAATTTCAAGCTATTCAGTTTAGTCAAACAGTTCTAATTCAAACAATTCAGTTTAAAATAAATATGCAGTTAGTTCTACTTAACGCATAGATAGGGCCCTATCAGGTGCTACTATTCCATGCCTGAGTGGAGCTGGGAGCAATGGCAATGAAGGGGCGCTCAGCATTCCTCAAAGCTCCAGCATCACTGGAACCTCACCATCAGATTGTTTAGTGTCATATCAGGACACTCATTGGGGAGGGAGTCTTACCCTTCTGCAGAGATGCAGTTGGTGTATTCTACAGCCCCAGCTGACGGGGCAACTTTTACTTGGTCCCAACCCTTGAGTGATACTCCAGCCAACAGAGTGAATGAAATTAAAAACTTAAATTGTCTAATTTTCAAAAATAATGTTCTAATCATTAAAATTGTCATGCACAGAACATGTCTTTTTGGTGGGCCAAGGAGGATCTCACATATGATGTAACAAATGATAGTAGATTTTGAACATCAAAAGACAATTAAAACAGGGTGCATATCACTATTCCGAAGTTATCACCCATCTCTAACCTGAATAGGATTATCATTGCTTAACTTCAGTGATCCGATGGGAACCAGTTTTTTTCTTGTGCTTTGATCCTAATCCAGTGATGGAAATTCTTTTTATTAACTAAGCTTTGTTTAATCAAACACATTCCAATCTTAGAACAGAACTGGCCCAGTGCTGCTTAATTTTAACTTGCTGATATGATTGGGATTCATAAAAGCTGTTTTTAATTTTGTTTTCCTTTTCATGTTTTTTCCTCAAATAATTTAGTCAAAAAGAAAAGTGCCTGTTGTAGCATATACAGTACACAAATTGAAAAAAAAAACAAGAAAAGACTTTGCTGAAATGAAGATATTTACATAACAAAAATGAGATAATACAGAAGGAATTTTGGCAGTTTTCTTGCTTCATAATTTGAGGTGAAGTTCTTTTACACCAAAGAAAATAGCTTTATCTGTGAATTATCTGATTGGATTGAGACAAATCAATTTTGGGTCCTACAGATCCAATTTGATGACAAAAAAATAAAAAGATCAAATAGAAATTTGTCAAATCTGAAGAGAAAAAATTCAAATACATATAAATAATTGCATCAAAAGAGAATCCAATCACTTCAACTTAAAATATTTTCCAACAAAATTACATTTTGTATGACATTGAATCAAAAATGGTAAATATTAGATTGCAGTCTTCAAAAGAAATTGGTGGCACCTCTTTTGTAAATTAAAAAAAAAAAAAAAATTTGATGAAAGATTTGGAATGATTTTTGATAAAGTATCTTTTGAAAACTCCCATCAAATTTTCCATTTTTATAAGATATATGCATTTAAGAAAATCAGCACCAAAATATATTGACAGAAAATTGAATTGGAACACTTTGATTTAACTAGGGTACAGTATCCGTGCTGATAGCACGGCATGATGATGATGATACTTTTGTGAAAAGGTAATAGATATTCTGACAAAGGTTTGAAAGTTTTCAGCCATTTTGAGACATAGTAGATTGCCTGCGGTGACTTTCACTTAGCTGAAGCAAAAAAGACATGCTACTTTGCATGTCTTTTGTGTAAGTGGCCATTTGTAATGTGATGCATGTGCAAGTCTGATTCCTTAATATTACAATCACAAAAGAATATGCATAAGTTATCATGTGCATAAAAGACTCGTGCAAAGGAAGAGTGTTTCATTTGTGAACAATAGTAGGGAGAACAAGAATAAGAAGGACACTTGATTGGAGAATAAAGAGAGAGAGAGAGAGAGAAAGAGAAGGAAAGCAAGTACTATCTAAAAGAGAGATAGAAAGAGGGAAAGAGAAAAGAAGCAAGTACTATCTGCGAAAGAAAGAGTGATAGCGCAAGAAGTATCTGAGAGAAAGAGAGATAGAGAGAGAAAGATAGACAGTCAGACAGAGATAAAGAAAAAGACAGAAAGAGTAAGTACTATCTGAGAGAGAGAAAGAAGGAAAGTAAGCACTATCTGAGAGAGAAAGCATAAGAGAGCAAGAAGTATCTGAGAGAAAGTGAGGGAGAAAGAGAGATAAGGAAAGCAAGTACTATCAGAGAGTGAGAGAGAGAGAAAGAAAGTACTCTCAGAGTGACAGAGAGAGAGAGAGAGAGATAGTACTATCAGAGAGAGAGAAAGAAAGTACTATCAGAATGACAGGGAGAGAGAGAGAGAGAGAGAGAGAG
This sequence comes from Sepioteuthis lessoniana, assembly GCA_963585895.1. Classification (NCBI taxonomy): domain Eukaryota; kingdom Metazoa; phylum Mollusca; class Cephalopoda; order Myopsida; family Loliginidae; genus Sepioteuthis; species Sepioteuthis lessoniana. Next base: position 31,086,071 of record OY757944.1, read on the forward strand.
AGAGCAAGTACTATCTGAGAGAGAGAGAAAGTACAATCAAAGTGTCAGAGAGAGAGAGAGAAAGTACTCTCAGAGAGAGAGAGAGAGAGAGAGAGAGAGAGAGAGAGAGAGAGCTAGTACTATCTGAGAGAGAGAGAGAGACAGACAGACAGACAGAGAGAGAGAGATATGGAAAGCAAGTATTATCTTACTTAATCTGTGAATGGAAAAATAGAAATCAAGCAGTTTTGGTAGTGCCCTTTTGACAACATTGAGAATGACATGACTTAAACCCAGGAGAATTAACCAGCCTTCTAGTCTTGTTTACTACAAAGTAACAAACATTTTACCATTGTTGCAACATTTTTTCTCATTTCTCTAAAATAGCATACATTAAATTTAGACAAAGTAATTCACTAGATGTTTAAACTTTAAATTTTGTTCTAAACATATACTGAATTGGTTGACAGAGGGGTTTAACAGAAAATCAACATTTTGGGATTATTTTATGCCTAAGCCTGTTTAATAATTATGATTTTCAATTAAATACAGGTTTGGTTTGGTTTTATGGCATATCAACCATTGTTGGTTATTTAATACCAAATCTTCTTTATATATATATATATATATATCATTTGGTTTGGTTTGGTTTTATGGCATATCAACCATTGTTGATTATTTAATGCCAAATCCTGTTTTTACATATATATCAGATATAATTTGCAAATACATTTTGTAGATACAAACAGTTAAATGATCAAACAGTTCTATTTCAAACAATTCAATTTAGCATAAATCATTTGTTGCACACATTAAAACAGTTCTATTTGACCTATAGATGGGACCCTATCAGATGCTACCACTCTGGGTCAGAGTGGACCCGGGAGCGATGAGAATGAAGGGGCATTCCGCATTTCCCAAAGATCTAGCATTACGGGAATATCACTATCAGATAGTTAAGTGTCATATCCAAGACACTCGTTGTGGGGTTGGGTGTTTTACCCCTCTGCAGAGATGCAGTTGGTATATTCTACAGCCCAAGCCAACTGGGCTGTCAATTATATACAGTAAAATGTATATCTTCAATTACTTTAAAGATGTAAACACTTCATTTCTTTCTTTCTTTAAAATGGTTTGGTTTCATGGCATATCAACCTTTGTGGGTTATTTAATGCCAAAGCTATCCTTCTAGAAAAACAGTAGTGGTACTATTTAACCCATAGCCGGAAGGATAAGGGGGATTATACTTTTCCTAAGGGCATTAGTCCGAAAGTAAACGCAATAGCTCAACTAGAGTTCAAACTCACTTACAACAATTCCGCAATCCAAGTCCAGTAATTTAACCATTTCACCATGAGGACACCTGTAAACACATCAGACTTAGATGCAATATCAATACTTTAAGAGCCAACTAATAAAGTTGGCAATCATTTTAAGTCATAGGTTGGACCCTAATGAAGACTAGTAATCTGCATCAGGGTGAACTTGGTAGTAATGATAGCAAAGAGGCTGATTCTTCAGTCCCCAGAACTAGAACCTCACCATCCGATGCAGATTAGTGTCATACAAAGGTCACAATTTATTGGTCAATAATAAATTTCAATATGTCTGCTGTCTTGTTATATAATCTACTAACTTGTGCTGACATCTTCATGTAAATTTTGAAATGTTATGTTAATCTTTGTTGATTCATTTAAAACCTAAGACAGTCTTTTTTTAATCAATTTTGTTTTCAAGTAACTGTTTCTTGAATAATCATTTATAAACCATTACAGCTTTATGTATATATACATATATATATATATATATATATATATATGTCAGCCAACCAGACTCAAGGATGACTCAAAGGCTCCCTTTTCAAAAGCTACTATACCGAGGTGAAGGGGAGGGTGCTACTCCTTTCCCTGTATTGTTCCACTTACCCTTGATCTATACCTTATAATGCTAAGTGTTAAGCAAAAGGGCATTTTTCCATTTTTTGAGTCTTTGGCATGACTCAAACTGGAACTGAACCCTGGTCTTCCAGACCATTGGCAAACACTCTAGCCATTATGCCTATAGGCCGGTAATTCATATACAATTATAAGGTTTCAAGCATTCCCATCCTGTTAGGAGGAGTACTAGGGTTAGTTATTGAATATGTTTAATATGTTAATACCTGTGTTGAATTTATTCTATTGATAGAATTTAATTAACAGAATGATCCTGCAATACATTATTAAAAAAACCCAAATAAATACAAAAATTCACAGCAACAAACAATCAAACACAACTCCTGAGGACAAGCAGTGAAATGGTCGAAATCCATTGGACTAGTATGGGGCTCTTTCTTCACCACCTTGACCCAAACATAAGGAAAATATTAGTAAGACTTGAATATCTTCACTTAAAGATCCTAAAAGGAAAATACTCTGTGGTTTTCAGCAGAAACTCCTTATATATATATATATATATATATATATTATAACAGTGTTGGTTGTCACAAAATCACTTTGTGGGTTTGTGGCGAACCAAGTGCAATATAATATAGAGAGTGCTCAATATCTAGGATAGAGCTATTATATAATAATTATGAATAAATATATAATAGATTTTATATATTTAATGACATAGAATTTAGTCTGCAATCATCAGGCAGTTAAAATTTTGTTAACTGCCTGATGATTGTTGTTTTGTAAAAACTCCATGAAACATAGACATATACATGCATGGGTGAAATGGACATCGAATGTTCATTACGATAGAACACAGGAATCTCGAAATTCGAAAACACATCACGACTTCTTGTTCAGGTACGAAACTTTTTTATTAACTTTGAGTTAAAGGTTTCGACGTAAGGAGGAGAGACACAATCTTCTATGCTATCTTATTCATTAGGCCCCCCTCTCGAGAGGCCCCCACCCATAGGGCGCAAGTTCGCCTCGCACCTGTGAGCTCCAGAAGTCGATCCTTCTTGTTTGGCGTCTAGTACTCGACTCTTACTTTCTTCAAATCTCACACAAACCTCCGCGCGCTTCTGGTGCGTGACGTCACCCCCATCCTGTCACCGCGTTTCGTCTCGGACTATTATGACATCAGAGTGACATCTTCATCCGCCCGCGCGCGCCCGCATTAACACCTGCCTCAATGTTGCACCTAACTAACCCATGTGCTTAGCCGAAAGGTTCTCAGCCTAACTAAACTCAAAGGCATGAACCGAAATCCCTCGGCTATTATATAACACTAGGGGTTGCAGACTAAATTTCATGGTATCAAATATATAAATCTATTATATATATATATATATATATATATATTGTAATCCACAGACAGACTGTTTCATTGTATCACAACTCTTCAGTGTGACTAGACACGTAGGATGCTTGAAGCTGGGATCAAAACCCACCCAACTTTATGTTAGACTTAGTATCAGACTGCTAGGCCAACAAGTGTACCACGTCAGCTAGAGAATTATAAGGTATTAAGCAGCAGCAGCAGCAGCGTTCGTTTGTTTACATTTTATACCTTACCGGATACCAGAGTGCTCAATTCGTTTGAAGAGCTTTGCATTATGCGAACGGCAGCCGAAAATTCCTTTGCCAGAGTGCTCAACCCCCATGGGGGAGCATATATATTATCATCCACAAACAGACTGTTTTGTTGTATCACAACTCTTCAGTATGGCTAGACACATAGGAAACTTGAAGCTGTGATCGAAACCCACCCAACTTTATGTTAGACTTAGTATCGGCGCGCTCAACCAACAAACGTTATATATATATATATATATATATAAATTCATTTTATATGTATATGTATATATACATAAGTTCAAAATCATTTTCAACATTCTCAGAGCTGTAAAAGCATAGCAAGAACCTAAGCAGGTCCAACTAACTAGTGTGGGTCAAAATTGACCTGAGAGTAATGATGAATAGCTTTGGGCTATATCATTTATTTAATAAGGTAGAAAATGCATTGATCATGAAAGATTGTGGAGTAAATGGTAAGCAAAATTACTGCATGAATAACAGATGAACCAAATTGATGACCAACATGACAATTCCTATTCATTCCATTCTGGTAGCAAAACTAAGAATACAATTCTCTTTTATCAGTTCAATCAATGAGTCTAAAGAGGAAGTTGTCTTTTAAATAACAAAGAACAGAATCTCAATAATCAAAAGGAGTTTTTATATTAAAAAATAGAAATAAATTTGGGAAAAGGGAAAATAGTATAGAAAATCTGACTGACATTGAAATGATATTTGGCACTTTTAGAAATATTAGTAAAGATAACATTTTATCTTTCCTGAAAGAAAGAAAATTATTTCAAAACAAGTACCTATAGACTTGAACTTTACCCTCCAAACCTACCCCTCAAAGCAACCCCTAATCTACTTTGCAAAAAACAGTTGCAGACAATCCACAATCAAAATGAAGAAAGATCCTTGGAAAGATATCAAAATAAATTTGACCAGCTTCCACAATTTGCCTCTTGGCATAAAATGGTCCCAGACAGGTTGACATGCCCTTAAACGAAACCAATCAATGCTAAAGGAGTAGCATCATTAAATTATTCCACAAAAGAAAAAATATTGATAAGATGCATGTTATTTTAAAAATTCTAATATATATATATATATATATATATATATATATATATATATATGTGTGGAAGAAAATAATGGAAAGGAATCTGACAGTATGGAGAAAATTTGAAAAACATTGTAATCCAAAAGTGATGAATTTATTAGAAGGAAAGTCGACGTTAAAACGTTTTAATGAATATTCATCAGGACTTTAAGATGGTGAAGCAAGTATTGAGAGAACAATGATGGATGTTTAAATACACACACATATATACAGACACATACACACATACACACACACACACACACATATATATATATATGTATATATATATATATATATATATATATTTGTGTACACAAACACATTAACTATTATTTAAACCCTTCTATTTATTTCATTTCACACACACCACCTATGAGACCCACAATATATAATATTCATGCAATATTTCATTTATTATTGGCATTACAACAGTTTATTACGCACATAATTATTATTTAACACACTTACAATTATTTACCCCTTTATTATTTTATTGCATACATACCACCTATGAGATCCATATCACCGTAGGAAATGAACGCGGCGATACGAGTTCAAATCCTGGACGAGACTGATTGCATTTCACATTGCACTAATACCCTTGGGAAAGGTATGAATCCAATTATTGTCCCTCCAGCTATGGGTAAATAGTAGGACAGACTAGGTTCTTCAGCCTTGGTTAGGCAACTAGTCTAGGAGAAGGAAAACTCTGAATTCAAACCTGTTAAACTCCGCTTAAAAATTGACCTTGTGTCATATCCTGCCCGAGCGGAGGGGTTGGGTAAATAGTACCTATGAGATCCATAGTATACAATACTTATGCTATATCCCATTTATTCATTATTATTATTATTATTATAATACACCCACCACTAAATATTACCCGAACATATTTACCATACAATATAACCTTACTTATAGCCATTGTAATTCTTGCTCACCATACACGTTTACAAATCAAATCTTCATTCATCCCCCCCAACTTGCAGTGATGATATTTTGCTCCATATCTACTGTCAACAAAAGAAAATAATGCAATATATTAATACACATTTGTAACCCATTTCTGTTATAGCCAATGCTTTTTGTTCCTGGCCTGACTTAACCTAAAAACATGCATCCACACATACACACACACACCCACATACAACCACACACAAACGAAATCCTAACGGTTTTTTATCTGTATTTTGTCACATTTTTGATTTTCAATTTCATTCAATCTTCTTAATTGCCGGATGAATGTTGTTATAAACTTTACGAAACCTTAGGTTGCAGAACAATATTTTCCATGGATTAAATATATATATAATATATATTTATTTATTATCATTATTATTATAATAGCTCTATCATAGATATTGAGCACTCTCCATATTATATTGCACTTGATTCGACACATAACCACATAGTGATTTACTGATGATCAACACTCTCATAATATATATATATATATATATATATTAACACTCACACATATTTATATATATACATATATATACACTCACAGATATATATATATATATATATACACACATATACATATATATGCACACACCTACACCTACACACACAAATATATACACACACGTACCTAAATCTACATACACATGCACACATATATATATATCAGCAAAATTCCAATAAGAACTAAGCAACTCATATATATATAGATATATAAGCTCATACTTTATACATGCAAACACACAGTCATACACACATACATATATATATATATATATATATATATATATAAATTTTATACACACACATATATGCACTAATATTATACTCACACATATATATATATATATATATATACACAAACTTTATACACACACACTTACACACACACATAGACTTTATACACTCACACACACACATGAACTTTATACACACATACAGACACACACACACACACACAGATATATATATATATATATATATATATATATATAACTTTTCTTAATTTTTTGTTCTCTTACATTTTATTTTTAATCATATAAGCCTATTAAAGATTTCATTCAAATGAAACTAGGTGAGTAGACATCTCAGTATTTGATCTGCAAACTGTACGTCTCATTGTTCTACACTGAAATGAAAAATGTGTCATACATTATTTGAAATGTTATTAAACTAAATCAATTTTTACATTACCCAATACAGCACCGATTACCCAAAACTGTGTTGTAAGCAAAGCTGAATTGAACAGCATAACTTCCAGTAATGAAAAGAGACCCATATTAATAACCTTATTTTGCTTTCAGTTGTAAAATTGTACGTACTATTGAAATTTTTAAAATCAAAATATGATTCTTACCTTTGGTAAATCCGATGAAACTGTGCTTCACACTGTAAAGTGACCTGGAAGAGAAATAACAATATTAATTTTTGTTGTTGTTTTTTTTTGTTTTTAATATGATAACTCACTTTATGCAAAGCCAAATTGGCCATGACACTACAAAGTTTTCTTTCAGATGCACTGCTAAAATTATGCTTCACACTCTAAAGTGACTTGCAAGAGGAAAAGAAAATCACCTAAGATTCACTTTAAGCAAAGATTCACCAATTGTTTTACTGATTGTTTGTTGTTTGTTTCCTGGCCTCTGGGGCACCCGCTTTGCGGGTGCCAATGGGGCCGAAGGTATTTTTGGATTTTGCTGGACGCATGTGGGCTGTGGCCTTGTGTTCGGACCCACTTTAAAAAAGGCCTTGGGCCGTGCTTGTCCAGTGGTGGGACGGAGAATAAATAAAACTCTAAGCAAAATCAAATTGGCCATGAACTGAGAAAAGTTAACTTTGAGCGAACCAGCTTGATCTGGTGTTGAATCCTACTCATGGTGGAGAGGTTGCATATGTACAGAAGCATGCCAAAGACATCATTTAAAATTGCCATTATAAAAAAAAATGATGATTATTATTATTATTAATTCTGTCAATTATTTTTCTTCGCCATAATTATTTTTATTTCAGCTCATTTGGGTAACTATCTTCATGGTAGTAACAAACAGCACACATCTGAAACAATAATAAGAATATGTCCCCAATGAGACTTAAGCTCAGGTCTTCTTGTTATGTAAAAGAAATATTCAAATAAAAAGAACAAATCTCCTTGTTGTTGAGGGGGAAGGTTTCTTCATCATTAGAGTCATCAACACAACCATCATCCTCAACAGAATCATCATCATCCTCAACACAACCATCATCATCCTCAACACAACCATCATCATCCTCAATACAACCATCATCATCCTCAACACAATCATCATCATCCTCAATACAACCATCATCATCCTCAATACAATCATCATCATCCTCAACACAACCATCATCATCCTCAATACAATCATCATCATCCTCAACACAACCATCATCATCCTCAACACAATCATCATCATCCTCAATACAACCATCATCATCCTCAATACAACCATCATCATCCTCAATACAACCATCATCATCCTCAACACAATCATCATCATCCTCAATACAACCATCATCATCCTCAATACAATCATCATCATCCTCAACACAACCATCATCATCCTCAATACAACCATCATCATCCTCAATACAACCATCATCATCCTCAACACAACCATCATCATCCTCAACACAATCATCATCATCCTCAATACAACCATCATCATCCTCAATACAACCATCATCATCCTCAACACAACCATCATCATCCTCAACACAATCATCATCATCCTCAACACAATCATCATCATCCTCAATACAACCATCATCATCCTCAATACAATCATCATCATCCTCAATACAACCATCATCATCCTCAATACAATCATCATCATCCTCAATACAACCATCATCATCCTCAATACAATCATCATCATCCTCAACACAACCATCATCATCCTCAATACAACCATCATCATCCTCAACACAATCATCATCATCCTCAACACAATCATCATCATCCTCAATACAATCATCATCATCCTCAACACAACCATCATCATCCTCAACACAATCATCATCATCCTCAATACAATCATCATCATCCTCAACACAACCATCATCATCCTCAATACAATCATCATCATCCTCAACACAATCATCATCATCCTCAACACAACCATCATCATCCTCAATACAATCATCATCATCCTCAACACAACCATCATCATCCTCAATACAATCATCATCATCCTCAACACAATCATCATCATCCTCAATACAACCATCATCATCCTCAACACAATCATCATCATCCTCAACACAACCATCATCATCCTCAATACAACCATCATCATCCTCAATACAATCATCATCATCCTCAACACAACCATCATCATCCTCAATACAATCATCATCATCCTCAACACAATCATCATCATCCTCAATACAATCATCATCATCCTCAACACAACCATCATCATCCTCAACACAATCATCATCATCCTCAATACAACCATCATCATCCTCAATACAACCATCATCATCCTCAATACAATCATCATCATCCTCAATACAACCATCATCATCCTCAATACAATCATCATCATCCTCAACACAACCATCATCATCCTCAACACAATCATCATCATCCTCAATACAACCATCATCATCCTCAATACAATCATCATCATCCTCAACACAACCATCATCATCCTCAATACAATCATCATCATCCTCAATACAACCATCATCATCCTCAATACAACCATCATCATCCTCAACACAACCATCATCATCCTCAATACAACCATCATCATCCTCAATACAATCATCATCATCCTCAACACAACCATCATCATCCTCAATACAATCATCATCATCCTCAATACAACCATCATCATCCTCAATACAATCATCATCATCCTCAACACAACCATCATCATCCTCAGTACAATCATCATCATCCTCAACACAATCATCATCATCCTCAACACAACCATCATCATCCTCAACACAACCATCATCATCCTCAATACAATCATCATCATTAACATTATGACAATTTTTAAAAGATATTCTCATTCTGAAGAGTCTCATCACTATAATCAAATCCTGATAAAAACCCCTCATAACTATAGAACATCAATGAATAGCACTCACCTTCAAGCCAATAGTAACATGGCTGGCTCCTTGAAAAGCTAGCCAGCTAAAGCTCACCTCTTTTATTAAAGAGTGCATGAGCAGCATGTGTACAGCATGTGGATTGGCTCACTTCAAGAGAATGGACCTATCTAACTCATTTGCATGCGTGGTATCCATTCATCATTTATCCTCAACAGAATTACTTAGGGCACTTTTTGGATATACCCTATTTGAGTTAACCAATAAGTAATTGGTGGGGGGGTCCTCATGGTGTAATGGTTAAAACAATGGACTGCAGAGTCATAGTAAGCAAGTTTGAACTCCAGTCGCATTATTACATTCACTTTCAGACAAATACCCTTGGAAAAGGTATAAACCCCCTTATCCTCCCAGCTATGCATTAAATAGTACCACTATTTTTCTTCTAGAAGGATTGCTTTGGCATTAAATAACCTACAAAGGTTGATATGCCATTAAACAAAGAAATCAAACTAAATCATAACTAATTTGGAGGGGGGTCCTCATGGTGTAATGGTTAAAGCAATAGATAGTAGAATCGTAATTGTCTTTATTGGGAATCCTTTTTGAGATGAGGCTTCTTAATTTGAGTATTAATTACTGAGTATTAAATCTGAGTATTAAAATCTGAGTATTAAAAACCAACAAAATGAGGACAAATGTCCGCAATAAAATTAATACTCAACAGTATCGTAGTAAGCAAGTTCGAACTCCAGACGCATTCACTTTCAGACAAATACCCTCGAAAAGAAACTGAACCAAACCAAATCATAAGTAATTCAATATTGTAGATATATATAATTCTCTCATTGAAGGCCTTTCATCAGCATTTCCCATATTGTTATCTTTTGTCAGCAAAATTGTGAAGGGATTATTGTAGAATGTGGAAGATACAAAGAAGAGGCAATCCTTTAGTTCCTTTTGTTCACGGCCTTTAATCATCTTCCAGCAGACTGAAATTCTATTGGTCAGCAGAACTGAATTTGTGACAGTCATACGTGGGGTTTCTTCATCACATTCTTCATTAACATAACCAACATCATCAAGACACTAAAGCAGAAGGATATTCTTATTCTATAGGGGCTCATTTCTATAATCAAATCCTTATAGAGATTCCTCATAAATTTGTGACAGTCAAACATGACTTCTGCAAAAAAGAAGAAGAAACTTTAATTTTGCATCCAGTTCTCCCCCCCCCCGCCAAAAAACCCCTCTTCTTTTCATCTTGATCTCTGGGATTTGTTTTCTCTCATATTATTAAATAACTTGAATTCTGGTGCTGATTCTCATATTAATATTTTCAATGGCACCTGTCAAACAGTCCAATTCTCTGCACGTTCGTTTTAAATTTCTTCAAGCAACAACTATTCTTAGTCACCGACCAAACTAAAACCATAACAACATCACCATGATATTCACATAAGGTTGGTTATTAATCGTATATTTCAAACAAGTCACTGAAATATTCTTCTCTTAGATAACTGATGTAAACAAAAACCTACAGCAAAAAAAAAAAAAAAGATACTCACAACTTACTTATAAAATCCAACATAGCCATTTACTTAACATTCCTTTATTTCGAGGAACCATGCTACTCCATACCAACTGGCTTACCAGTGATGCAAACAACTCATATTACAAAAGTTCAAATCAAACAAATAACAAATTATCTAAAGTTTATCATTAATTCCTATGACCTCTCCTTTGAATTTCTTTTCAGACTTATTTTCTTTAACTTGATTCGGCATTAAATGACCGACGAGGTTGATATGCCGTAAAACAAAACAAAACAAAACAAAACAAAAACAAAAAAAAATCAAACTTAAAAAGTCATCAAGTATTGTAATTTTTCTTAAACACTAAAAGTACTAAAAAGGGTAGCGTAATGGTTAACAAGCTTGACTAGCAAACCTACACGAGTGAGTTAGAGTCTCACTGGGTGTCCCATTCATATGGCCTGGTACCCCATCTAAGCAAAAAGCTTAGCAAATTACTTATAGTACTAAAAGTCTATTTTTATTTCTTAGATGAAGATTTTCAAATCAATATTGGAGAGTCCATTTGGCTAACATGTCGGACTGCGACATTGTAGTGAGTTCAAACTTAAGACATACTATTACTCTCACTTTTGGACTAATACCCTGGGGAAAGGCATGAACACCCTTATCAAAGAAACCAAGCCAAAATCAAATAATTATCATAATTAAAATTTACTAATTTTTTCAACATCTTTTTCATTTAAGTTGTTTTTTATCATGATCCATTGATTTTAACAGCATGTCAAACTGTCTGGGGTTATGTTATGCCTAGAGGTTGGGGAATTGTGTTCATTGTACATTCATATTTATATTTTTTGTGTAGTTGTTTCTTAAGAGATTTTTTTTGCATATAATTATGATATCAAGTATTCCTATCTAATACAAATAATTTGCATACAGTTGTATAGTTTCAAGTATTCTTATCTAATACTAATAATTCATTCACAATTATATTATTTCAAGTAGCTTTTCTTAGCTAACATCAATAATTTGCAAGCAATTATGATTTTTAGTAACTAATAATAATCCTTAGTAAACAATTTGGACTCTAAGTAACTATTCTTAATGCAAATAATTTACACATAGATGGTTTCAAGTATTCCTATCCAATACTAACAATTTTGAAGTAGATCTTTTGGACCCAGAGAGGGGAACCCAAACAGGTACTACCACTCCAAGTCAGAATGAACTTGGGGGTATATGACTACAAAGGGGTAGTCTTCACTTCCTAGAGTACCAGAATTAGAACCTCGCTATCAGATGCAGTTTAGTGTCATATACTCCTTTTATTTTTGGTGGTGTGAAAAAGTCTTACCACACTACTGACAATATAGTTAGTGCATCCTAAGCTGTGCCAACTGTTGGAGTTCGTTTGTAATGCTCATTAGCTGAGAATAAATACTCATTTGTATAAAAAGGCGAGATTATATGGACATTGGGGCATTCCATTGCTCTCAAGTGGCAAAGTCCATTCTCTGGACGGTAATTGGTTGCTGGTCCAGGGAATGGGTATATTAGTGTGTGTATACACTGGCTTGCTTAATATGTTACAGGTTAGCCCATTTTACTTTTTGTCTGCCAGCTGAGTCTGTTGAACCAGTTAGTGTTGTTCTTGTTTATTCTGCATGTTAGAGTCGTGACTTCTACACCAACAAAGGCTTCATTGCAATTAAAGAATAAGAATCTTCTATTGAGATTCTAATATCCTCTTTTGCTTCTCTTAGTTCAGATGATAAAGCAGCTGGTATGGTGGAGCAGACTTTCCTGGGTCACAATGGGAGCTTATCCTTTATTGTTGTCCCAAATATGCCCTCTTCCTTGTTGCCAAAGAAATAATGAATGATAATAAAAAGCAGCTAAAATAATTATGAAAAAGAAAAATATTATTTAAATTAATGATAGGCAATATTCACCTAAAAATTAAAAAAAATTTAACAATTTAATACAGGCTAATGAAGAAAAAAGTATATCACAGCACAAATTCTTTGACAGTTTAAGGCATTTTAGTATGCCAGAGAAATGTAAAGTAAAAGGAGTGAGTCCATTGTATACTGATAATGAAGTTTATGGGAAACTAAAACAATGAAGACTTCTGCTAACTATTAATCATTGCCCAAAAGAATTTAAAATCTAATATTGTCTCCATCCAAAATTTATTTCTGTAGCTATTAGGTCACTTCACAATCACAAAACTTAGACAAATCAGATTTGATCAAAAATGTGGCGGTTAGTAAGATTAGTGAAGAAATAAATTTAAAACTCCAGACTTTTAAAAATTTTTTTTTAAACATGGCTTTTAGGGACATTGTTATTTTATTTTTTTATAGTTTTATTTCTGGTTGCTGTTCTGTTTGATATTGTAAAAATGTGTAGATTATTTTTGTAGATGCATGTCATCTCACCAGTACCTTTTCTTAACGAATGAACGGTAATTTGAATTTTTAAAAAAGTGAGTCTCTTCCTCTCAGCAAGGATGCTTCCCTGTAAACAAATATCTATCTGACTGTTCATGTATTTCTCAGTTTGACTGTCAATATACGTGGTGCATTCAATAAGTTTCCCGACATTTTTGTACAGGCATTTAAAATTGTTGTAGACTCTTGGAAATTCAGTATTTTATTGCTATACAACTTACGAGATGTCTGACCAATTTTGATGATTTCAGGTCCAAATGAACAGCTACAGCAGCAACTGGAATACACCCAACTAAAGCCTGATTGTCACAGCTGGTGAATTTCAAAAATCCAATCTGGACGTGAGGAAGAATGATATGCAATAAAATTGTGTTTTAAACTTGGGAAAAAATGCCATAGAAATGTATGGAATGTTTCAGACTACTTTGGGAGCATCTTGCATGAATCAAGCATCAGTTTTTGAGTGCCATAAGAGATTCAAGGAAGGCACAGAGTCTGTGAGGAATGATGAGAGGTGTGGGAGGAGTAAGGAAGTCAATACACCAGAGTTGATTGGCTAAAGGGTTAGGTTTAGGGTTACTATGTTGAGGTTTTAAGGGAGTTCAGGAAGAGATTCCGTTGGAAGAGGCCAGCACTCTTAAAATCAGGTCAGTGGCATTTCCACCAGGACAATACACCAGCCCACAACTCCATCCTTGTCACAGACTATTTAACCAAGATGGGCATCAAGACAGTTCCTCACCATCCCTATAGTCCAGACCTTGCTCCCGGTGACTTTTGGTTAATCCCTAAGCTCAAAGGATGTCGTTATGGGACAATTGATGAGATGAAAGAGGCTGGGATGAAGGTCATTGACACGCTCACACAAGAGGACTTCCAGGGGGCCTTCCAGAAGTATTTGGAATGGTACAACAAGTGGATTGCAGCCGGAGGAGATTACTTGGAAGAGGACTCAAGTTTCATGTGTGTACTATCAATTAAAGTGCCCATACGAAAAAGTCTGAAAACTTATTTAATGATCCTCGTATATATGTATATACATCATCAGACCTATATATATATATATATTGTCATCTACAGATAGACTTTTTTGTTGTATCACATTTCATCAGTGTGATTAGACATGTGAGATGCTTCAAGCTGGGATCAAAACTCTGCTACCTTTATGCCAATCAGATATCTTACAGCACAGCCATCAGCAATCTCAGTGTATGCGGAGAGATTTTAATGCCTATGTATAATTTTTTTTGTTTACATATCTGCTTTATGGCTACCAAGTGCTTAATTCATTAGAAGAGCTTTGCATTACACAAGTGGCAACCAGTAATTCCTTCCACAAGAATGCTCAATCCCCAGGGAGAGCATATATATATATATATATATATATATGAAAGTAAATAAAGGATTGTAATCTGACAATATGTAGAAAAATTGATAACCAGGTAATCAAAGTGGAAGAAGAGATTTATTAAGAAGTCAACACTATAGTGTTTCGGTTCTACTGAACCATCACCAGCATCATGAGAGGTGATATTAGTGATGTTAAATCAACGATGGATGTTTAAAAATGCAAAATACAAAAACCTTGGTGAAAGTTTGTATAATAAGAAAAAGATTTTTTTTATTATACAAGCTTTCGCTGAGGTTTTTCAACATCTATAAATGAAGGGTTATAGCAAATAAATTTTTGTATCAGCTAACTAATGGACAGTGTTTTGTGTGTTTGTTACTTCTTCTCAGCGTCAAGGTTACCATGGGATCTGACTAAACTTAAGGGGTAGTGCTACACCAATAGACTATTTAGAACCATGGTGTTACACATATCTATTGGATGCAACACTATGTAAAAATATGTGAATATGTATTTCTGTATATTTTTATTAAATGATGAAAATAAAATCAGTCTTTCTAATATTTGAAAAGTTATAGTTAAGAATAGAATACAAAAAAGCAGCTATCCCTCCAAAAAGCCACATAGTCCAACTTTTATACAAAAATAATAAGCCTGTCCCCATAATTAAAAGCAGGGAGACAAACTCTAGAAAAGGCGAAAATTCAGAGAGGTATTTTCCTGGAAGACTCACTCTTGACACAAGTTTTTGTAATAGCAAGGATACCACTCAATTACAAACTCAAAAAGTGTGTAGGGTGTTGCAAATTTACAAAATCAAAAGAAAAGATTGAACACCTAATCAACAAGAATGACATCTGCAAAAAATAAAAAAGAACTGGAGACTATTGTACAAACAATAAAAATATAAGGCCAGGATATAGGAATGAAATTTAGCAGAAAAAATGTACCATGCTGACAATAAAAGTTGGTTGGATGGTTGGGTTTTATGACATATCAACCTTTGAAAGTTATTCAATACAAATAATCAGTTCTATTTCAAACGATTTAGTTTAGCATGAGTACACAGTTTAATTGTCAAAAAAAAACAACATTTCTCTTTCAATCTATTAAGTTTAGTCAAACATTCCTATTTCAAACAATTCAGTTTAGTTTTTGTCCACACACAGTCAAAATGTATTTCAAACAATTCAGTTTAGTATCACAATAGTTTTTGTCCACACACAGTCAAAATGTATTTCAAACAATTCAGTTTAGTATCACAATAGTTTTTGTCCACACACAGTCAAAACGTATTTCAAACAATTCAGTTTAGTATCACAATAGTTTTTGTCCACACACAGTCAAAATGTATTTCAAACAATTCAGTTTAGTATCACAATAGTTTTTGTCCACACACAGTCAAAATGTATTTCAAACAATTCAGTTTAGTATCACAATAGTTTTTGTCCACACACAGTCAAAACGTATTTCAAACAATTCAGTTTAGTATCACAATAGTTTTTGTCCACACACAGTCAAAACGTATTTCAAACAATTCAGTTTAGTATCACAATAGTTTTTGTCCACACACAGTCAAAACGTATTTCAAACAATTCAGTTTAGTATCACAATAGTTTTTGTCCACACACAGTCAAAATGTATTTCAAACAATTCAGTTTAGTATCACAATAGTTTTTGTCCACACACAGTCAAAACGTATTTCAAACAATTCAGTTTAGTATCACAATAGTTTTTGTCCACACACAGTCAAAATGTATTTCAAACAATTCAGTTTAGTATCACAATAGTTTTTGTCCACACACAGTCAAAACGTATTTCAAACAATTCAGTTTAGTATCACAATAGTTTTTGTCCACACACAGTCAAAACGTATTTCAAACAATTCAGTTTAGTATCACAATAGTTTTTGTCCACACACAGTCAAAACGTATTTCAAACAATTCAGTTTAGTATCACAATAGTTTTTGTCCACACACAGTCAAAACGTATTTCAAACAATTCAGTTTAGTATCACAATAGTTTTTGTCCACACACAGTCAAAATGTATTTCAAACAATTCAGTTTAGCATCAATACACAGTTAAGTCCTATTTGACCAATAGAATGGACCCTATCAGTAACTACCACTCCAGCCAGAGTGGATCAGGGAGCGATAGCAATGAAGGAGTATTCCACATTCCCCAAAGCTCCAGCATTACTGGAACCTCACCATCAAATTGTTTTGCGTTATATCTAGGAGACTCGTTCAGGGGGTGTCTTACTCCTCTGCAGAGGTGCAGTCGGTGTATTTTATAGTCCCAGCCGACTGGGCAAATGAAAAATGGGAAGAAAGAAACAAGAAATTTAGATAAATGGACCAAAGGATTACAAAAGTAGACATGGATTATATATAAAAAAAAAAGGAGGAAGAGGACTCACCAGAATTGAGGACAGTGTAGATGCATCAATACAAAGACTCAAGGAAAATATTAAAAAGAGCAAAGAAAGACTAATCACAGCAGCCAAAAACAGCAAAAGCAACAAACAGAAAAATTAGACAACAGAGATAAGAAGAAAAACAACTGTATGGATACTTCAAGCAACAAACTGGTGAGACTCAACTCAAGAATATCTGGACATGACAATGAAAGGGAAGCCCCAAGAAAGAAATTGAATCTCCTCCAATAGCAGCACAAAACAATTTTAAGGATCAATTATATTAAAGCAAAAACTGATATTACACAACAGAAAAGCAAATGTAGGTTATGTGGTGACAGTGATAAAACTGTTAATCACATAAGTGAAAGCAGCAAAGTAGCACAAAAGTAGACATGAGTGGGTGGGAAAGGTGATCCACTGAGAATTGTGCAAAACAATTGAAATTTGACCATACTAACAAATGGCATATAAAAAAAGCAGAATCTGTCCTACAGAATGAGACCCATAAATTTTCTGGAACTTTGAGATACAAATAGGTCACTTAATTCCAGCCAGAAGACCAGACTTTTGCATTAACAAGAAAAAAGAACTTGCCATCAAGTGGATTTTGCTGTATAAAAATAAAAGAAAGCAAAAGAATAGATAAATACTTGGACCTTGCCTGAGAACTAAAAAAAACTGTAGCACATAAGAGTGACAGAGATGTAAAATGTAATTGGTGCAGCTGGAATGGTCCCCAAAGGTACGGAAAGGATACTGGAGAAATTGGAAATGAGAGGAAGAATCAAGACCACCTTGACTACACCATTTTTATGATCAGATTTTATACTTAGAAGAAACTTAGAGACCTGATTTGATTGGGTTTAGTTTCATGGTATATCAACCCTTGTAGGTTATTTAATGTCAAACCCATTTTTTATACATATAAACTTCTATTTCTAACAATTCAGTTTAACATTTGTACATAGTTTAAATGTAAAAAAATTTCTATTTCAAACAATTCAGTTTAGCATAAGCACACAGTTTAGTTCTATTTAACTCATATATAGGACCCTATCAAGTGCTGCCTCTCTGGACCAGACTGGACCTGGGAGCAATGGCAGTAAAAGGGTACTCTGCATTCCCCAAAGCTCCAGTATCATTCAAGCCTAACCATCAGATTATTTAGAGTCATATCAGGACACTCATTGGGAGCGTCTTACCCCTCTGCAGAGATGCAGTCGGTGTATTCTGGAGCCCCAGCTGACTGGGCCACTTGAAGATGTGAGAAGACTTGTTGTCACTTAGTCTCTAGTTAAAAACCACTAAAAAATGGTAGTGAGAAAAACTTACAAGGAATGGAATAATGATGATTGCCAATCTTCATCTAAAAATTAAATAAGAATAAATAAAAGGTTTGTTTCAAGACTCGGTCAAAAAGTCCAAGGGCTATTAGGGTACGTATATCCAAGGTGAACAAAGGAATAAATAACGGATCAGAAAATTTTAAAGGAGGAGAAGATAAGAGACGAAACTTTAATCAAAAGAAATCACACAGTCAAGAACTGATTGAAGAGAAATATCAAAGAAACAAATGCCCTGAAAAAAACTAGCCACAAGAACACCTCAAAAAGTGCAAAATATTCTACTTTCAACTTAAGGAATTTTTCACTTTTGAAGTCCAACATTTCCAGTGCCCCTATTAAAAAAGTAAATAAAGAAAACTAAAAATGAATAATAAGACTCTTTATACACACACACACACACACACCATAAATTGCAGTGTATAAGTTGACCTTTTAAGCCTGAAGAATTTTTTTGGAAACTTATTTGACTTTATATATATATATATATATATATATATAAGATGGTTTTCATTAACTAAATGGATATGCCACATAAGTTCATTTTTCATCATTTCTCACATAATAAATCAATTCCTCTGAAAACTTTTTCTAAAACTTCTTTTCTACAGAAACTTTTTCACTTGATAATAACCAAAGGTCAAAACTAGAGGAGAACAATAAAAGAAATTAACAAAATAAAAGAAATATTCCAACTTGTCTTATCACTTTCGTTTATATATATATATATATATATATACACATGAACATAATGAAAATTCTGATTATACACACACTCACATTATATATATATATATATATATATATATATATATATATATATAAATGAATAATGCAAAAGAAATATTTCTGTATTATAACTTTTGTTCATTATATATATATATATATATAATGAATAATGCAAAAGAAATATTTCTGTTTTATCACTTTTGTTCGTTGTGTGTATATATATATATATATATATATATATATATTGATTTTTCAAAATCCTGCATATTGTCTGAAGTTATTATGTAAATCAAATAAACCTTAATAACTCAAAAAATTCGGAACCAAACCTTCTCAAATTTTAACTCCTTCATTTCTCCTCTCAGTAAAATATTCAACTAAGTTTTCTGCCATTTTTAATGGTTGGTTTTTGAGATATTTAGAATTTATGAAAAATGGACTGACTGGAGTTAGTATGCAGATTAAACTAATATTAGCTTAAGACTTCTGAAATGTAATAAAAACTATTTTTTTCTTTTGTCGATAATAAATGTTGAATCATGGGTAAAGGGAAGGATCTAACAACTGGTGTAAACAGAAAATGATAAAATTTTAAGTGAGGGAATGTCATCTTTAAAGATACCAATAGAGCTTTGTAGAGATCATCAAATGATAAAACACATGAATATATACTGAGTTCTAGCAAAACAACCACTTTTGACCACCGCTCAGATCTTTAAAAAGTCTGAAATTGAGGGTATCAAGGAAGACAAACGTTATAGAATACTTGCTGAATTGGTGCCCGTGGTGTAATGGTTATTGTCGTAGGAAATCGACACGGCGACACGAATTCAAATCCTGGACCAGGCTAATTGCATTTCATATAGCACTAATATGAATCCAATTATTCTCCTTCCAGCTCTGGGTAAATAGTAGGACAGACTAGGTTCTTCAGCCTTGGTGAGGCAACTAGTCTAGGAGAAGGAAAACTCTGAATTCAAACCCGTTAAACTCCTCTTAAAAATTGACCTAGTGTCATATCCTGCCCAAGCGGAGGGGTTGAGTAAATATGAATACTTGCTGAATTGTGTTGTATAGCTGATTTGGTGATCCCAATAATAACAGTACAGATACGAACAAAGTGCTTTTTTATAAAGTATATATCTCTCATTTTATTCTCGAAAGGGCCCACTGTTTGTTGTTGTTTGAGAGATAGATGGAGAGACATATACACAGAGAGAGGACTTCTTCCCATATATTCTTCCGGGAACCAGGGAGTGCAAATGCTTGCACTCCCTTGCAAGCTCATTAGAGACGCCTCTGATCAGCTGTGTGCCCCTTGCTCGACTTCGATTCTCTGCTCTCTGTCTAAATCTGACCACGTGGTTATAACTTGGTCCCTTCCGGTTACACACCTGTTCAACCTGAATGCCCTGATGTGCTGTCATATCCGTGACAGCTTGTCAAAGCACACGGGGTCACTAAGAATGAATCAAAAATCCATGTTATGTGTTATATAACAATTGGGATTTGTAAAAAAAACTCTTCCAGGGAAACTCCTCTCACTAAAACAAATATTTGAAAGCATCAAAATAGGGCCAAGAAATACAGGAAACTTGACTTTTCATGGATAAATTTCAAGTGACATTTGATGGACCTGATGGATAGGCCAAAGGATAGATTTTATCCATTTCAGACTTTCTTGTGGCCAAACAAAGGCAACAAGGAGATAGTAGTGTGATGATATGGGCTGAAATTGTCAATCAAAACATTATTAGACCAATCAAAGTCAAAGTTAAACTGAACAGTGCTAACTACTACTATTTTATAGGTAAGACTTTCTTTACATGGTACAAGTTTCAGTCTCTGTAGTTTCAAAGGGAAGTGTATATTTATACATGACAATGCTCCTTCCAATATATCTAAGTTTACCCATGATTTCTTTGGGCATAAAAGATTTACTGGAGAGAAGATAATGGAATGGTCATCAGGTTCTGGTCTGAATCTGATTAAAAATCCATAGTCAATTGTGAAAATGAAATTATATGAAGGTGGCAAACAATATAATAGCAAAGCTGTCCTATAGGAAGCAATAAGAATAATCATGTTGGAAATTGAACCTGCTAAAGTAAAAAATTTTTTTTAAATCAATGGATGATAGACTGCTGGCTGTTATAGAGGGGTTTTTTGCCAAATAACTTTAGATGGCATTTTTTTCTAATACATAAAATAGCTTCAATAAAACTTATTAATAACACCAACAATTTTAACTCAGGCTTTGTTTTAACATCTAAATTTAATTTTTTGTTCAAATTGTTGCCAAAAAACAAAATGTGGGTTTTAGCTAATTTGATGGTGCTGGTTCTAAAAATGGCATTAGTTTTTTATGGTTAGCTGCCATTTTCACTGTACTGTAAGTACTCATTTTTGGAAAAAAGATTAATTTCTGATCTTGGCTGATCACAAAATTTAGTTAATAAAGATTGGAAGAAAATAATGGATTGTAATCCGATAGTTTGTAAAGAAAAATTGCAAACAATGTAATCCAAGTAGAAGGAGAGAATTATTGAGGAACAAAGTCGACACTATAGCGTTTCGGTTCTACTGAACCATCATCAGGACTATGAGGGGTTATATTAATGATGTAAAGATAACGATGGATGTATAAAAAGTGTAAAAACATTTAAAAACTATGGAAAATTTATGACATGAAAAAGTTAGCCAATTTTTCCTGTCATAAACAGCCAACTTTTTCATGTCATACAAATTTTCCAAATTTTTATAAATTCTTACACTTTTTATACATCCATCGTTATCTTTACATCACTAATATAACCCCTCATAGCCCTGATGATGGTTCAGCAGAACCGAAACACTATAGTGTTGACTTTGCTCCTCAATAATTATCTCCTTCTACTTGGATTACATTGTTAGCAATTTTTCTTAATAAAGATTGTAGAAACTCATCAATTTTCAGATAGGCCAAGCAATTTATGTTTCAGCCACCTGAAATAAACTATTTTTATAAGAAAAAAATGTTTTTGAGTCAAAAAATTTTTAATAGAAGTATCAATTTTTTCCAATTTACTGCTAAAATTCAAAATTAAACTTTATCATTAATACACTTGAGTAAACCTGATAATTAAGGTGACATAAAAAAAAAAGTGAAACTCTAAAATCTTTTGTTTGATATTCATAAATTTATTCCATTACTTTTGCCTTTTCACAATGGAAGGAAACCAAGCCCATTGAGAGCTTTTTTTTTCACAGTTGGAAAGAAACTCCAACGAAGCCCTCCCAATTGAATGCTGCACCTATTTCATTGTACATATGATGAATATCATGAAAATAGCTTCACCATTACATCACATCAGGAAAATCATTAAGAATTATGAATTTGTTAATTCAAAAAACTTCTTAGACAATCGCCAAGCCATCAACTCAAGGAGTTAGAGGAAAAAGTGGTTGAAAAGTCTACAGGACATAATCACTAATGTGAGTATTACAATTCATTTTTTCACATAACCATCAAGATAAATTTCCGGATAATTGTGGTGATGTCAGTGATGATCAAGGAGAACAATTTCATCTGGATATCAAAATAATGGAAGAGTGCTTCAAGGGACGGTGGGACAAATGAATGATGGTTGACGACTGCTGGACTGTCAAAAATGATTTAAATAACATTGAACATAACAAAGAATCATGAAAGAGTAAACTTTTACTATAGTTTTTATGTTCACAAAGGTTTTATTTCTACTGTTAGTTTATTGAATGATTTGATGAAAATACTTTTTGATCTTGATATATTCAATCATGTTAATTTTAAAGACTTAGGCTTTGATTGTTATTACGAAAATAGTATTTCTCAATAAGCAGACCAATATTTTTATCATTAAGGGTTTTTGGACTATTGTCTCCATCTTTATTGTTATTTCCAGGACGTTTTGGCCAATATGTCCTCCAGCCTTCCTCAGATCTTTCTTGAACTTGGGAACCTACACGGAACTTCAAACTACATCCTTTATTGAATCCACGGGGGTCAACTTTTCTGATTCCATTAGCCATAACCGGGTACAAGTGTCCTGTATCCAAGTCAAGTAAGAACATTAAGTTTATAAGTCCCCAAAATTCACTCTAAACTGTCCAGCAGGACACATAGCATAATGGTTATAGGTGTTGGTTCCCTAAGCTTCTAGGGAGACAATCATCTAGTAGTTGCAGGTTCAATCCTGACTACAGGCGAGTAACAATACAACTTTACTTTACTACCTAAGACACCTGGCATTGGACTTTTCTATTAGGGAGATTTATGTTAAGCATGGGCTGGCTGCGTTTCAGATTAGCAGTGATTGTTTTGGGTCAGACATTTATTTATTTAGGTGTTCATTTGACAACTAAAATATTTATATTGATTTTACAAACTGATTGTTGTTTGTTTGCATCTCCATATAATTTGTTGAGGTCAATGTAGCACCAAACGCAAGGTAATAAACAGGAAATGAAATCTGGGGCTTTTGAAATGAGTTTGATTTTTACTGAGTGTCTCATAATATAAACACAGAAAAAATGAAATCATAAAAAAAACTCATATCAAATATGAAACGAAATTTTTATAGATCCCTGAAAAAAAAATGGAAAAGAATTGGAAATAGGATTAAAAAAGAAGCAAGGGAAAAAGAAAAGAATGAAAAAAAGGGAAAAGAATAAAAAAATAAAAGAAAAGGAAGAAGTTTATTATATATTTCTCTTTGAAATATATAATAAACTTCTTCCTTTTCTTTTCTTTTTTTATTCTCTTCCTTTTTTTTTCATTCTAGTGAAATTCTACAGATCCTTAAAGAAAAGAAAAAGTAGAAGAAAGATCAAGAGAATAGAAAAAGAAAGTGAAATAAAAAGAAAAAAGAAAAAGTAAGAAAAAAGAAAAGGGAGAATAAAAAGAAACGATGAAAAAAAGAGAAAAAGAAGAAAAGGAAAATGGAAAAGAATAGAAAAATGAAACTAAGAAAAAGAAGAAAAGAGAAAATGAGGAAGAAATGAAATGCTTTTTGAACTATGGCTAGGGGGATGAGAGGGCTCTTTGGTATCTTTGTTTAATGGCATATCAACCTTCATGGGTTATTTAATGCCAAAGTCATCCTTATAGAAGAACATCAGTGGTCTTTTTGATCTATGGCTGGGGGGGGGATGAGAAGGTTCTTTGGTATCTTTGTTTAATGGCATATCAACCTTCATGGGTTATTTAATATAATAGCATGACTGGGGTTTGAACTTCATTACTATAATGTTACAATTCAGCACATTAGCCACTAAACCATACGCACACCCTCAAAAATGAATATAAAAAAACAAAGGAAAGAAAAAGAAAAGAAAAAGAAAAAGAAAAAGGAAAAAACACAGGAAAAAAAGAAAAGAAAAAGAAAAAAGAAGGAAAAAGAAAAAGGTAAAAGAAAAGCAAAGGAAAGAAAAAGAAAAACGTAAAAGAAAAGAAAAAGAAAAAGGAAAAAGCACAGGAAAAAAAGAAAAAGAAAAATAGGAAAAGCAAAGGAAAGAAAAAGAAAAGAAAATGAAAAACCAAAGGAAAAAAAAAATAAAATAAAATAAAAAGGAAAGAACAAACAAAAGAAAAAGCAAAAGAAAAAAAAAGAAAGAAAATGAAAAAACAAAAGGAAAAAAGAAAAGAAAAAAAGAAAGGAGAAAAAGCAAAAGAAAAAAGGAAAGAAAATAAAAAAGAAAAAGAAAAAAAGAAAACAAAACAAAAAAAAAGTAAAGGAAAAAGGTTATTATTATCAGATGATTTTTTCTCTTTGAAGTTAAAAAAGAGTTTATGAAAACTGACCCAAGTGAATTGATCAGAATTAGAAATCAAATTCTGCTTTGAAGTCTTCATCCTGCAAACATTCACAAAATATTAGTCGCTTCAACAGAGATAAAAACAGAAATCTTACTGGACGCCTACTCTAGAGCACTGGTTCTTGAGCAACATTTAAAAGGTCACTGCAATCTTCCTGACTTAAATTTCAGTGACAGGTTCAACCATTCAATTCTAAACAGGAAACTTTAAGCAACAGAAATAATACGATAAACTATCTCATTTTAGTTTATGTATTTAGAGTCTTTCAGAAATATTGCTATCATTTCATTTTAAAATGCTTCCTGTCATTTGAGATGTAAATATTTATGTCACAACAGAGTCAGGGCCAATGAAACTAAATAGGCTTAATTTATGCAAAATTCATCTTTCTCTTGGCTTGTACGATGATTGTGGATATAGACCAGTCCCTTCATATAATGCCAGAGAAAAAGATGATAAGGTGTCAGATCAGGTGAACATGATGGCTATATATATATATATATGATAATAACAAATAGATATATATTAGATTTTATATATTTAATGCCATGGAAGTTTGATTGCAACCTTAGGTTTCATGAAGTTTTAAAAGCAACAATCATCAGGCAGATAACAAAAGGAAATGAAAAATTGAAAAAACAGTCAAAAACTGTTGTACCACTTACACATCCACACTCAATAATACACAACTATAACCCAAACACACACACACACACACACACATAAAGATTTGTACACAATTCCAATGGTTTTTGACTATTTTTCGATTTTTTCGATTTCTTCATTTCCTTTCATTATCTTCCTGATGATTGTTGTTTGTAAAACTTCATGAAACCTAAGGCCACAGAAAAACTTCCAGGGCATTAAATATATAACATATATATTGAATATATATGATTTTGTTTGGTTAGGTTTTATGGCATATCAACCATTGTATGTTATTTAATGCCAAGTCCTCTTTATACATATATATTGAATATATATGATTTGGCTTGGTTAGGTTTTTATGGCATATCAACCATTGTAGGTTATTTAATGCCTAATCCTCTTTATACATATATTAAATATATAGGATTTGTAAACACATTTTGCTGATAACATTTTTGATACACATTTAAATGGTTCCAAGTATTGCTATGTATCACTAACAATTCAATTAAACATCAGACATTTGTTTACACACATTTAAATGATCAAACAGTTCTATATCTAACATACAGTTTAGCATAAGTCATTTGTTTGCACTCAGTTTAAATGTAAACCACCTCTATCTGACTCATACAGAGGACCATTTTCAGGTGCAACCATGCAGGGTCTGAGTAGACCTGGGAGTAATGGCAATGAAGGGGTACGTCACATTCCCTAAAGTTCCAGCATTACTTGAGCCTCATCATCAGATTGTTTAATATCATATCCAGGACATTTGGTGTGGGGGATATAAGACTACATCTCTGCAGAGAAGTAGTTGTTGTATTCTACAGCCCCAAGTCATTGGAAAGTCTTCCAGGAGATTCCAAAGTCATATGCGAAGAGTATCATGCAAGTTTGGCATCTAACAGTCCAATGTGGTTTGTTTCCTTTCTTACTTTGGTAAAAGAATCCAGAGTTGTAGCATTGTGCTTCCCATTACCAAAATATTGCAAAACTTTTGACTCTCCTGAATATTATAATTTTCCTGAACAAAACAAAATCTTGTGTATGTATTTGCCCAACCCCTCTGCACAAGAAGGAGACAACACAAAGTCAATTTTTAAGCAGAATCTTACAGGTTTGAATTCAGAGTTTTCCTTCTCCTAAACCGGTTGCATACCAAGGTTTAAAAGCTCAGTCACTCCAGCTATTTATCCATAGCTGGGCAATAGAGCTGGATTCATGTCTTTCTCAAGGGTATTAGCACCATGTGAAACACAGATTTGTCCAGGATTTGAACTTGGGTCACACAATCTATTTCCTATGATAACCGTTACACCATGAGTGCCTCCATTAACAATCTTGTGTGCAAGGAACCTTTTGGCTTGGGCAGATGATGGTGATGATAAGTTATCTTTGTCATCATAAATAATGTATATGATATTACTTTATCATAACGATATGACAACAATCCCCAAAACTTTATCAGAAAGACGTGGTTAGGAAGAAGTGAATGATGCATATAAAAGACAAAACTCTAAGGCCAACTGAACAAAAATAAATGAGAATTGTTGATGCATACAATTGCTATGCTAAATAAAACCTCAAAATCTGATACTGTTATATTCTATCAAAGAGAAGTGTGACTAATGAAGTGATATTAAAAATATTTCAGCATCTATAAGTTCTCTGACTGAAGTGGTTCTGTCATGTGATACGCTAAGTCAATACGAGTTACGTCAAACATTCATAGAAGAATGACTTTAACTAACAGACGACATGGAGGATGATCATTGAATTAAGCACAAAATTATCTTTATAAACAGCAGGGAAAAGACTGAGAGAGAGAGAGAGAGAGAGAGAGAGAGAGAGAGAGATCGATCTTCTGTGCACATATATGTGCAAGAAATCCTGGCAAGTTTATGCAGATATGTATTTCCCCAACCCTTCCACCAGGAGCAGGATGTGACACAAGATCAATTTTTAAGTGGAGTTTAACAGGTTTGAATTGAGAGTTTTCCTTCTCCTAGTCTAGTTGCCTCACCAAGGCTGAAGAAGTTTTGTCATTATTTATTCATATTTACCAACCCCTCCTCTTGGGTAGGATATGATACAAGGTCAATTTTCAAGTGGAGTTTAACAGGTTTGAATTGAGAGTTTTCCTTCTCCTAGTCTAGTTGCCTTATCAAGGCTGAAGAAGTTTTGTTATTATTTACCAACCACTCCTCTTGGGTAGGATATGATACAATTTCAATTTTTAAGTGGAGTTTAACAGGTTTGAATTGAGAGTTTTCCTTCTCCTAGACTGGAGAGACAACAATTGGATTCATACTATTCCCAAATGCAATATGAAATACAGCAATAACATTTATATCACAAATGCCTCTTCATGCCGCTGATTCAATCAAACATCAGTCATTTGTTTACACACAGTTAAATGATCAAACAGTTCTATTTCTAACAATTCAATTTAGCAAAAGTCATCAAAGTTAAATGGTTCCAAATATTGTTATGTATCACTAACAATTCAATTAAACATCAGTCATTTGTTTACACACAGTTAAATGATCAAACAGTTCTATTTCAAACAATTCAATTTAGCAAAAGTCATCAAAGTTAAATGGTTCCAAGTATTACTATGTATATTTAATTTAATTAAGCATCAGTCATTTGTTTACACACAGTTACAAGGTGCATACGGTAAGTTTCCTGACTTTTTTCATATGGGCACTTTTATTGATAGTACACACATGAAACTCTAGTCCCTTTTAAAGTAATCTCCTCCGGCTGCAATGCACTTGTTGTACCATTCCAACAACTTCTGGAAGGCTCCATGGAAGTCCTCTTGTGTGAATGTGTCAATGACCTTCGTCACAGCCTCTTTCATCTCATCAATTGTCTCATAACTACAGCCTCTGAGCTTAGGGAATAACCAAAAGTCACAGGGAGCAAGGTCTGGACTATAGGGAGGGTGAGGAACTGTCTTGATGCCCATCTTTGTCAAATAGTCTGTGACAAGGATGGCGTCATGGACTGGTGCATTGTCTCTTCCTGAACTTCTTTAAAACCTCAACATAGAAACCCTAACCCTAACCCTTTGGCCAATCAAATCTGGTGTATTGACTTCATTACTCCTTCCACACCTCTCATCATCCCTCACGGAATCCCTGCCTTCCTTGAATCTCTTATGCCACTCAAAAACTGATGCTTGATTCATGCAAGATGCTCCAAAAGCAGTCTGAAGCATTCCATACATTTCTGTGGCATTTTTTCCAAGTTTAAAAGATAATTTTATTGCATATCGTTCTTCTAAAGTGTCAGATTGCATTTTTGTAATTCACCAGCGGTGACAATCAGGCTTTAGTTGTGTGTATTCCAATTGCTGCTGTAGTTGTTCATTTGAACTTGAAATAATAAAAATTGGTCAGTTATATCATAAGATGTATAGCAACAACATACTGAATTTTCAAAGGTCTATGACAATTTTAAACGCCCATACGAAAAAAGTCTGGAAACTTATCGTATGCCCCTTGCACATGACCAAACAGTTCTATTTCTAACAGTTCAGTTTAGCATAACCATTTGTTTGCACACAGTTTAAATATCAAACAGTCTTATTTGACCCATAGATAGGACCCTATCAGGTGTTACTACTCCAGGCCTGCATGAACCTGAGAGCAATGGCAATGAAGGGGTATTCTGCATTCCCAAAAAATCCAGCAATAGTAGAGCCTCACCATCAGATGGTTTCGTGTCATATCCAAGACACTTGTTGGGAAGGTGGTCTACCCATCTGCAGAAATGCAGTTAGTGTATTCTACAGACCCCACCTACCCCTGCTGACTGGACTACAAAAACTAAATCAATAATGTAAATGTATAAAAACAAGAAACAAAGATGTCAGTTAATGTAATGGTTAAAGAGTTTAGCTAGCCAACTATTGTTAATGAGTTCAATTCTCACTGGATCCACCATAGTTATGGCTTTGTGCCATATTAAATTTAGTAAACAACTATATAATTATCCATCTGTGAAGCTGCTCAGTTTGTAGATGGGTGACCAACCTCAGGCCTGTGTGTCAGATTAAGCAAAGATTAATAAATGATGACTTGATACTTAAATAGCTCATTTAAACAATTGCGATTGCTAAGTTTTTGTCCAATGATCCAATATTTTCGCAACCAATGATTGATATATTCCTCTTTGGTGGTGACAGCTACAATTTATAACTGCAAAAGCTGCTTAAATTGTGGATAATGTGGAATGATTGAGTTATTACTTAATCCTGGAATAAAATCCGTTCCAAGACAAATTCCATAAATATCTTTATACATTTAGAAGAATCCAATGAATTCTCTGGGCAGGTGACTAACTAGAAATGCTGTCCAGAAATTCAGACACTGTCCATAAAAGGGGACTGACAATAAAATGCTGCCCAGAAATTCAGATCCTGATCATAGAAGGAAGCTGATTATAAAATGTTGTCTAGAAATTCAGATTGTGAATATTGGAGGCTTATATAAATAAGAATATATTTTCTGCTTGTCTGTATTTCTGGAATAAAAAATTATAATTATACATGATTCATTTGAACAAAAAACTGATAAATGATAAAATAGAATTTGCAACATCCATACTTTTTACTCACATGTTTAAGGATATCGTTTAAGTCCTAAAACCAAATATAATCCACACCATATTGAAAAGTTAAGTTGAAAACCATTTAAAAAGATTTTGATTTTTCAAGGGCCTTTCAATAAAAAAAAAAGGACAGTGAATTATAAGTACCTTCTATTTGCAAATTCAACAAGTTTCTAAGAAGTTTTTCCAGAGATCTAAATTTCTAGAATGACAATTTTTATAAATCTTTTTGTTTTTGGATTAGATAGAATACATTTACCCAACCCCTTTGCCACGGACAGGATGTGACACAAGGTCAGTGTTTAAACTGTAGAGCTGATTTGAAAGAGTTTTCCTTCTTCTAGATTAGTTACCTAACCAAGGCTAAAGAATTCAGTCTACCCTACTATTCATCCACAACCAGGTTATTAGCACAAAGTGAAATGCAAATAGCTTCATCCAGGATTTGAACTCGGCGTTCCCAATTCCATTTCCTAATATAATGATTGTTATACAAAACACACTTTTTGGGTGAGACGGTATTGATTGTAAACAACTAACATGCTGGTAACTTTTGCACATATGTAATAAATTAAGTAGACTTGCAGTTAAAACCACTTTTGGTTCTGAGACTGTCTTATTTTTTCATAAAGGTAAGTAAAGTTGGTGACCTTAGTCAAGGGTGACTCGAAGGCTCCCTTTTCAATTGCTACTACACTGAGGTGTTGGGGAGGGCACTACTCCATTCCCAGGGTTGCTCCACTTTACCCTTGATCCTCACCTTATAATGCTGAGTTCAAAGCAAAGCAGCAACAAGTAACAAAAAAGAAAAAGACAAAAATATAAACAAATATACTCCACTATTTGCATAAAATAGAAGCCTCAGGATCATCATGGACCACTCTCACCACAGGAACATACTGGTTTCATCTAGTTTTTTTAGCAACCATTTTAAATAAGAATGTAGTAAAACAAACAAAAAATTGTTACAGTACAAAAACAGACATTTTTATATATGTATCCTATTCCTCCACCATGAGCAGGATATGACACAAGGTCAGTTTTAAGTGGAGTACTACTGGTTTAAATCCAGAATTTTCCTTCTCCAAGATCAGTACACAAGAATGAGGGGTTGAAAAGTTCAAATGATGATGTCGTATCTGCAGTAGATAATTTTTTTACCAATGGGATCCAAGCACTGCAACACTAATGGAAGAAGTGTGTTAACCACAAGAAGGACTATGTTGAAAACTAAACCTCATTTGGTCACATTCCATGAGAGTATCTTGGTTGGTCTATGAACTTTTCTGACAACCCTTATACACACATACATATATACATGAGTGTGGGCAAAAAAGCTCAACTAATGATGTAATATCTGCTGTTAATGGCTCTTTTGCCAATGAGTTTGAAGCACTGTAACACCCATAGAAGTGTATGGACTGCAAGGGAAATTATGTTGAAAAATAAACCTTATTTAGTCCCATTGCATGAGAGTATCTTGGTCAGCCTAAGAACTTTTCAGCTGACCCTTGTATTTTTGTTGTGCCCTAATATTTCAATCTCATTAATGAAAGCCTCTTCAATAATAATAGCCACTGTGTTAGGTTTTGCTTGGGTTTTATGGCCTATCAAGTCTTGTGGGTTATTTATTGCCAAATGCTGTTTATACGTGATTTGAAAGGGAATGGTTTGAATATA
Source organism: Sepioteuthis lessoniana (assembly GCA_963585895.1). Lineage (NCBI taxonomy): Eukaryota > Metazoa > Mollusca > Cephalopoda > Myopsida > Loliginidae > Sepioteuthis > Sepioteuthis lessoniana. Next base: position 31,118,334 of record OY757944.1, read on the forward strand.
ACATTACTTTTGTAATGTTACATACATTGTATGTAACAGTTACATTGTATATAATAGTTTGTAGGTAATGGATACACACACACACACATATATATATATATATAGTTACATAGTAGGTAATAGTTTGTTGGTTACTTTATTCTTAAACATGCCAGAGCTTATATATTTGCACACAGTTGAATGGTTTCAAGTATTCCGATCTAACACTAATAATTCTATTTAATATTAATCATTTGTTTGCACACAGTTAAATGGTTTCAAGTATTCTTATCTAACACTAATGATTATATTTAATATTAATCCTTTTTTGAACACAGTTAAATGGTTTCAGGTATTGCTATCAAACACTACTAATTCTATTTCATGATAATCCTTTGTTTGCACACAGTTAAATGGTTTCAGGTATTCCTATTTCACTGTAATAATTCAATCTCATATTAATCATTTCTTTTCACATAGTTAAATGGTTTCAAGGACCATAAACGATTAAACTGCTCTATTTGACCCATAGATAGAACCCTAACAAGTACTACCACTCTGAGTCAGTGTTGACCTGGGAGTAATGGCAATGATGGGGCACTATACATTTCCTAAATCTCAAGATATGGAGGCTCCTCATCAGGTGATTTAGTGTCATATTCAGGACACTTTCAAGAGTTGGGGTGTCTTACCTCTTGGCAGAGATGCAGTTAGCATATTCTACAGCCCCAGCCAAGTAGGCTTCTGTGTGTTAAAGAAGCCATGTTCTAAACCAGAAACTCAAGACAAAACTAATTTAAAATCTTTTAATATGATCAGGCTTTAAGCTTTTAGTTTGCAAACGTTTTGCTTTGAAACATCAACTTCAGACGAGATTTATTTGGTTGCATTGGTTACCTTAATAATGAGAGAGAGAGAGAGAGAGAGAGATCATAAAGAGACAGCAAGTGATTGAGAGACAGAGAGAGAGAGAAAATAAAAAAAAAGAAATGAGTGAGACAGAAAGATCAACTAGAGAGTGGAAGATAGTAAGAGAAAAATCAAAAAGAGAGAGAGCAACAACAGACTGAGAGATTGATGGGAGAGAACAAGAGAAACTAGTGCAAGATAAGAGAGTAAGATCAAGTAGAGAGAGATCAAAATGAAAAAGAGAAAGAGAGAGAAAGAGAGAGAGCAAAAGAAAAAAACAAAGAAACTAGAGAGAGAGAGAGAGAGAGAGAGAGAGAGAGAGAGAGAGAGAGAGAGCAAAAGAAAAAAACAAAGAACTGAGAGAGAGAGCAAAAGAAAAAACAACAACAAAGAAACGAGAGAGAGAGAGAGAGAGAGAGAGAGAGAGAGAGAGAATAAAAGAAAAAAAAACAAAGAAACTAGAGAGAGAGAGAGAGAGAGAGAGAGAGAGAGAGAGAAAGAAAACTAGGAAAAAATTCAAGAGAAAAGAAAAAGATAAAAAAGAAAGCAAGAGATCAACTAAAAAGAGAAGGAGAGAGATTGACAAGAGAGACATCAACAAGAAAGAGTTAAAAGAGAGACTGACAAGAGAAAGAGAGATCAGCAAAAGAGACAAGTCAGCAAAATAGAGAGATTGAGAACAGAGATAGATCATCATTGTAGAAGAACAGAAGTGATGTTATTTAACCCATATCTTGGAGGGGGAATAAAGAGTTCATGCCTTTACCAAGTTTATAAATCTGAACGTGAACATAATAGTGTAACTGGATTGTTTAATTTGCTTTTATATATATATATATATATCAACCATTGTTGGTTATTTAATGCCAAATCCTGTTTTTACATATATATTAAATATATGATTTGTAAACACACAGTTGAATGATCAAACAGTTCTATTTCTAACAATTCAATTTAGCATAAGTCAATGAAGTTAAATGGTTCCAATGTTTCACTAGCAATTCAATTAAACATCAGTCATTTATTTGTTTACACACAGTTACATGATCAAACAGTTCTATTTCTATTGTGATGCTGACCAAAGAAAGACACAGGGAACGCAAAAAGGTTTGATGGAAAAACATATATATTCAAGTAACAGAAACAAGATACAAATGAACCTGGTTAAACAGTAGTTAGTTAATAGGAAGTTGAGAGTCCAGTGGGGGGTAATGACTATGCGTCCACTACGCAAATGGTATCACACGTGATTGTGTCATGCTGATTGGTAAACTCTGTCTGACGCTCTCGTTAACATGAATTTATGGAGGAGGGCGAGTTCATTCTGTAGGGAGTACAACAATTTCAAACAATTCAGTTTAGCATAATCATTTGTTTGCACTCAGTTTTAATGTCAAACGGTTCTATTCGAACCAGAGATTGGACCCTATCAGGTGCTACCACTCCAGTCCAGAGAGGACCTGAGAGGAATGGCAATGAAGGAATACTTCTTATTCCCCAAAGTACCAGCATTATTGGAGCCTCACCATCAGATGGTTTTATGTCATATCCAGGACACTCATTCATACGGGGCGCAATTTTACCCCCTCTGCAGAGATATAGTTAACTGGGCTTAGTGCAACTGGAATTTGAGGTTGCTTACTATGATGTTACAGTCCAGCACATTAAAAAAGTTAAGATAAGTTTTTACTGAACATTATTTACTATCTATAATACCTGTGCATATAATATGTATCAATGTTATAAATATTAAACAATTTTACATAAAATCTACTTATCTTAACATGGTAAGCTACATCAAGGTCTAGACTACCCTATTTATTTACAGTACTGCGTTGATTTTATTACAGTAGTTTTGAAAGTTTGAATAAGTGTTTTTTTCTTCATGTCACTGGATATTAAAGAAATATTTTTGTAGGCTAGCATCACCAAAACTTAGGGGCTGTTCATTACACACAAATATATGATAAGGAAATCTTTTTGTGGTTATAAACTGTAGAATATTGGTTAACTCAGTCAAGTTTTTACAAAAAGAGACCCCCCTCAGTAATTCTGCTGAGGATAAAATACATGAATGGACACCACTCATGCAAATGAGTTGGATAGGTCCATTCTCGTGAAGTGAGCCAATCAACATGCAGCACGCATGCTGCTCATGCATTCTTTAATAAAAGAGGTGAGCTCCAGCTGGCTAGCTTTTCAAGGCGCCAGCCAGTTGTCTAGTTTGGTCCAAATTTTGACCGGTTTTTTTAAAAAATCATCAGTCTATTTTCAGCGAAAACATTTCATCGGATTTTACCACCTCATCACGACAACCTCTCCCGGCTGGGCTGAAAATTCCTGACCTGGTTGGGTAAAAAAAAAAAAAAGAGCTAAGTTTTTTCTCACCACCTTTTTGTGTTTTTTTTCTCTTGTCTCATACTCACACCCCCATTTCTCTCTTTCACCCAGCCTATCATTTATGGCCGGCCGGTCGGACGGCTCGGCCATAAAGGCCCTATTTCCCCCTAGCAAGGGGGACCCCCCGACGACAAAAAAGAAGGCAAAATCGCCCTCCCCGAAAAATGTCGCAGAAGAAAATATTTCTTCAAAATCTCCCCCCAAGAATACGCCTCTATCAGAAAAGAATAGAAGTACACCCTCCCCCCATAAAAACGTCCCTCCTCCTGACCAAAAGAAGAGCTCTCCTTTGGAGAACGGCTCACCCCCCGCAGATAATGACAAGAAAGACAGCAACGAAAACATCTGGAAAGCCCCGCCAAAGATCCAGGTCGATGTCGTTGACTTGCTCCAGAGGGCAAGGGCCATATCCAGCCAAGTGCAGGAGCATGGCCTATTGTTCAATTTGGAGGAAGTAAGACTCGACCAAAAGAAAAGAACGGTGTCTGTCTTTGTCGTGGACAAACGCTCAAGAAAGATCGTTAAGCCCGTCAAAGACATGGTACTTCGTCATCTATCCAGCCTGGGCGTAAAGGTTCTTGCTATTATAGCGGGATCCTCTTACGCTTTTTGGGATATACTGTTGCCGACTGAAGAAGAAGCCGTCGCCCTCACACGTAAAACGTTGGAAAACAAAGAATATCTGTTCCGAACAGAATATATGGGGCGACGGCGGACCACGGTCTCAGTATTCGAGGTTCCCAGCTTCCTGAGAGACGCGAATTTAGCCGCATTTATGCTAAATTTCGGCGACATCGTCTCGGCAACCCATGATGGAATGCGTGGGGAGTGGAGATTCGACTTGATGTTAGATGCAAAAACCTTCTACTCCGTTCCCAACTGGTTGGATGTGGAAGGGCGCAGGCTTCCGGTTATCGTCTCCGGACGAAAACCTGCCTGCTGGCACTGTGGTGAGATTGGTCACCTCTCTGCAGTTTGCCCGGGGAAGAAGGCCCCGAAGAAGCCTGACCAGAATCCCGGTACCCCCCCACCTGTTGTGAAAAACAACGACGAAAAGGAGGCTCCCGTAGTCTCGCCCACATCAGCGGCATCAAAAAGCCCTGCTCCCCCTACGTCATCTACGGTTAATTCCGAGGAGGCGGGGGGCGAGTGGCTGACAGTGGGAAAAGGTGGGAGGAAGATCCAACCAGCGGATCCTCATTCCCGAAAGTCGACCCAGGTGGGCACCAACAGTTCCCCCACCGCTAAATCGTATGCCCAATTGTCAAAATCCCCACCCAGTAGCAAAAAATTCCCACCCAAAACTCCTCCCAAACAGTCCACTCCTCCCTTGGTCAGGTCTTTCAGCCCAGGCCGGGAGAAATTTGAGAAGCTGCTAGAATTCAAGAAGCGGCTGGACCTGCAGAGGAAATCGACCCCTCAACCAGGACCCTCTCGATCCACCCCTTCATCGCCCAAACAGCCAAGAACAATAAGACCTCCCTCCACACCTCCACCAAAGTCCATGCCTCCCCCTAACCTGACACCACTAAAATATCATCTAAAGAAGGGACCCACCCCCCCTCCGCTGCCGTTGGAGTCGCAACCAACCAAGCCGGCACCGCCACCAGTAGCAACAACAGCATCAACTTCACCCTCTTCATCGCCGAAGAAACGGCAGCGGAGTCCATCCATCGATAGCTCGGGGGATGAGGTCCCTAAACATCAGAAAAAAGAAAGGAGGGGGGTGAAGGAACAGCATCACTCTGGTCTTAACATTTGCCGGGTGGATGAGGGGGTCCTGGACCGTCATCATAAGGTCCAGCCGCAACTCATCAAAGACTTGAGGGTCCTCCACAATTTTAAGGAGGTGAACGGTAAAGATGTGGAGGACCCTCGAAGCTTCCCGGACGCATGGATCACCTCGGTCATACGTAAGGGCCGGGGGTCAGAAAGAGCAATGAGAATGCTTGCAGAAGCAAATGAGGCCCTCGGCCCTATCTCATTCATCAAAGATGATGAACTCTCATGTAAGGGACTCATTGGGAGGGTCCCTGTGGTGTTGCACCCTTCCCTGTATAGGGCGGTTAAACTAACCTTCCCGCGAGATATCGGGGGTCTCGCTCATGACGGAGCCATCACCAATGAGATGGCCACAGGATCCATGAGCCAGACCGTCGGGGTCTTGACCCCTGCCATGTTTTGTCCGGGCACTCAACCCCTGTAATGTTCACGATGGATTTAAGATTGGCTAGTCTGAATGGCCGCGGCCTGAGGTCGGATTCGAGAAGATCCCATTTATTTTTATACCTCCAGCGTCGCGGCATTGATATATGTTGTTTGCAGGAGACTCGTTTTGACTCCAACTTCCATGAAGATATTCTGTCGAAGGACTATTTGTCCTTCTCAGCATGTTTTGATGGTCGTTCCAGAGGTGTCACCTGGCTGATAAGTAGACGTCTGGGCGCCACGTGTGCTCTTGTTCTTTCAGATCCGGCGGGCAGACTTTGCGTGGTGGACGTTACCATAAAGGATAAGGCGTTTCGGCTGATTGGGGTTTATGGACCCAGCGCTACTAGTGAGCTCCCTGCGTTTTTCCGGCGCATCGAGCCGTACGTTAGTCCGTCGAAGCGGGTAATTTTAGTGGGAGATTGGAACGCCGTCCTTGATCCCAATTTAGATAGAGGGGCTATTAGTTCGGGTACTAACACTTTGGATGCCAGATATTTTCGCGACTTTGTACAGCGACTTGATCTCGCTGACAAATTTCGCGAAAGGCATCCAAATAAGTTAGTTTGGACTTGGACCGGTAGGGGCGCCTCGGCCCAGCTTTATAGCTATTTGGACCGAGTGTTAGTTAAGCGAGTCGACTTAGACTATTTAGGTGGTCCAAGTTTTGAGCCATATAAAGATTCCGACCACAAATTTTTATGTGTGTCGATTAAGTTAGATAAGGCTAGATGTAGGATGTCTGGTTACTGGAAATTCAACCTTTCCCTTTTGGCGGAGGCTGACTTCCGGAACCAGCTAGAACTAACGATAAAGCGGGAATTGACGGGGGCTATTATGGGAAATAGGTGGTGGGCTAACCTTAAGGATAGCATTAGATCCTTTGCTGCCGACTATAGTAGGAGACTCAAGTCAGCTAGGGTAGCGGAGCAAAGGTCGATTAAGGATAAGCTAGATAGGGCGGTTTTGGCGGGAGATAGTGGGCAAGTTAACGTAGCTAAGGCCGAGCTGGCCTCCTTGCAAATTAAGGAGTACCAAGCTCTGGTAGTTAGGGCTAGGTTAAAGAGAATGTCGTGCGAGGCGACGAATATGGCCCAGGAATTACGGGCCGAGGAACTCAGGCATGCTACTGATCGGCATATCGCCAGTGTCACATCGCCGGAGGGGCTCCGTCGAACTACAAACGAAGCCATCTGTGGTGAGTTCCGGCAGTATTTCTTGAAGCTTTTCACCAGGGAGCCCGGACTGAGTTCTGCTCAGTTCGACACCTATCTTGCCGACTTTCCTCGTCTTTCGGCGACTGAAGCGGCTGGGTGTGAGGGGCGCATAAAGGAGGAGGAGATTCGGGATGCACTGAAGTCGGTCGGGCTGGACAAGTCCCCCGGAATTGATGGTCTGCCCTATGAAGTGTACTTGAGGTTGTCGCACATGTTTGTCCCCTTGCTGGCAACCATCTATAACAACTGGATGAGGCAGGGTACTATACCCAGACGCTTCACCAGGGGTATAGTGAAGTTGCTTCGTAAGAACAAACATGGTGGGGATGGGATTAGTAACTTTCGCCCTTTAACGATGCTTAACACTGACTTAAAGATTTTGGCGAAGATCCTGGCAAACCGTTTGCAGACTGTCCTGCCTAGTCTGATTTGCCCCGAGCAGACTTGTGCTGTGAAGGGTAGGACTATCCAGGACAGTCTTCATCTGGTCCGCACGATCGTAGAGAAAGTCGACGGAAATGCCGCGCTGATCAATTTAGATCAGTCCAAGGCCTTCGATAGGGTTGACCATGCATTTTTGGAGGCTGTCTTGTCTTCGGCCGGCTTCGGGGTTGATTTTCGCACCTGGATACGTCTCCTTTATGCGTCCCCCGGAGTCGTGGTGGAGGTGAATGGGGTAAGGTCGGAGCCCTTCACTCTGACTCGATCTATTCGGCAAGGTTGCCCGTTATCGCCCATGTTATATATCCTGGCGTTAGAACCTTTTCTACGCAGGATAAAGGCGAACCCGGTCCTACGCGGCCTCACGTTACCTGGCGCCAGTGAGGTGGCCAAGTACACTGCATACGCTGACAACGTCAGCGTGCTTGTAACGAGCAGTGCCGAGGTGGAGGAGGTGAGCAAAGAAATCGGAAGGTACGAAGCTGTAACAGGGGCCAAGATTAACCGCGATAAGTCTGTCGGCTTGCGGTTGGGCTCGTGGAAAGGCTATGCTCTTCCCGGCCCCTTCACTTGGAAAGACGGTCCGTGCAAGATACTCGGCGTCTGGTTTGGGCCCGACCTTCAATTGGAGAAAAACTGGTCGGAAGTACTGGATAAGGTCGTAGCCGCAACTGAGTTGTGGTTGCGTAGAAGGCTTTCCCTTAAGGGTCGGGCAGAGGTGTGCTGTTCGCACATCTACTCCCTAGCCGTGTACCGACTTTCAGTGCTTCCTATCCCGGCCACCATCCTATTCAAGCTGGAAAGGATTCTCTTCCAGTTTCTCTGGGCAAAGAGACATCCTTTGGTGCGACGGGAGATCTGTTACCTTCACCCTTCTGAAGGCGGTCTAGGAGTACCTAACGTCGAGGTACGGCGCCATACTTTGCGTCTTACTTTCCTAGACCGGATGTGTTCACGAGACACGGCGACGGGAAGCGTCTGGAAAGAAGACGCTAAACAGTCTTTCCCGTCGCTAAGAAGTGTGCATTTTGCTGATGGGGAGGCCCATCGGTTGCCCAGACGCGAATGCCCTTTCTATCGCGAGTGCCGGCATGCTTTGAAGGTTCTCTCTCGGCTGCAGACAGGTCTCTCTGACAGCCGGCCGTTGTCGAGTAAGGCATTATATCGTTGTTTAGTTAGGGGGGCCGCTAGCGATGGTCTGATTGGCGAGCTCGGTGTGACGGAGGCGGAGGGTCGCTTACTGTGGCCTTGGGCCCCCAGGATGAGGTGTCTCAATAATGACGAGGCTTCCCTCACCTGGCTGGTCATTCGGAATGCCCTCTGGGTCGGCAAGAAATTGTTTGCAGCGCAACAGGCCATTTCGCCTGAGTGCGGCCGGTGCGGTGATTTGGAGGAGACTATTAGTCACGCCTTCTTTCACTGCCCGGTCGTACGGCCGCTGTGCAAGCTTCTTGAAGGCTACATGGTCCGCATCCTCAATGGAAAGTTTTTTGTCCTGGAAGCCAGTTCTGTGTGCAGCAATGTGGTACCGAGGTTGAACAGACAGGAACATTATGTGTTTCTCTGCTTACTCGGCGTTATGCGTGTCGTGATGTGGACGACGAGAAAGAAGGAACTCTACGAGGACGAGTCTTTTTCTTCTCAGACCCTGGTGGCATTTTACAAACACCAAATCAAAGTCAAAATCCGGTCTGAGAGAAAGAGACTCTCTTCGCTGGAGTTTGGCGAAAGGTGGGTGACTGTTGCGCGCTTGTGTCGCGTGGTAGGAGCCAACCTTACTTTCACTTTGGACGTTCCAGGGACTTAAGAATTTTGAGTTACCGGAAGGACGTGACCACCCAGCCCAGGTAAGTTAGAATTTTTTAGGCCATTTTGATTTAGTTTGTTCCTAATTTAGTTAACTTAGCTAGAGTATGCAAGGTCATTGGGCCCCTATTTTTTTGTCCCCTTCTTTTGTTTCACTCTCCCTTCCCTTTCCCTCTGTTAGGTGACAGGAATTGGAGTTCTCCAGGAGTGCGATGGAGGGCTTATGTTAATTCATATTTATTGTTTACTTATATTTTGTACCATTTATTTATCTTGTTTGATTATTTTTTCCTCCTTCGACACTATTTTCGACTGGTTAACTCCTCTTTCTGCCATGTCTTAGTACGTGGGGGGGACCCCATACTAACTATCATAATGTATATATGTTCTGTTCATTTTCGTTTTTAGGGGAATTTTAAATAAAGATGTACATAGCATTCATTTGTTTTGTTTAAATTGTTCCCCTCCCCCTCACTTTGTAAATATGGGTTTAAGTTTAGAAGTCCATGGAGCAGTAGTGTTGTTTTGGTGATTGTCGTTTTGATTGTGATATGTTTAATTGAGGTATTTTGGTGTGTTTTTTTAAATTTGGAGATATGTATTGGTCAGTGAATGAGTCTAGTTAAGTTAGAGATTAGGATAGTGTAGACCAGCCTTCCCCACCCATTTTTTAGGCCTCGTGCCAAATTTGCTTTTGATGCAATAAATAGCTTCAAGGAGACAGCCATGTTACTATTGGCTTGAAGGTGAGTGCTATTCATTGATGTTCTATATCTCCCCCTCCCCCCATGGGCAATGGTCTTTCGGGGGGGATAAGTTCTTTCAATCCAGGTTTGTTGTGTGGGAGCAGACGGGATAAAGCTCGAGCGGGTTTGGCCTGCGTTGTCACCGTTGGCTGGCTGGTACTGTTCGGTGGCAGGGGTGGCTGTGGTGCATTTTCACTGTCTGTGGTTTGCAGTGCCGGTGTTTTGCTTTCATCATCCCTTTCTAGTATTGGTGTTCCATTGGAAGGACTTAGAATTGGATGTGGGGTTACCGGGGTTCTGAGTTTCCTGAGGAATCTGCGGTTCCGCAAGGTTATCCTCCCTGATCCGTCAACTCTGATCCGGTATTGGTTGTGAGGGAGAGTTTCAATGATCTGGCCTGTTGTATTCCACCGATTGTTGTTTGTGGACTGGATAGACACTATTTGCCCCTTTAAGAGTGGGCGTAGTGTGTGGGCGGTGCGGTTGTATTTCTCTACGAGCCGGGCATTGCGCTGAGATAGGCTTTTTTCACGGTTTCGAGCCGCGGTTATCCATTCTGCATGTGGTTTGTATAATGTTGGGTGGGATGGCACAAAGTCACGCAGTCGGCGGTGGAGCAACAATTGGGCCGGGGACAAACCGATGTTTTGGATGGGCGTATTTCGATATTGCAGAACGGCTCTGGCTGCCCTATCGTTGTCCAAGGACCCCTGGGGTCCAGTGTTTCCAATTATTATTCTTTTGGCTGTTTTGACAGCCAGTTCTGCCCGACCATTTGACTGAGGGTAGGCAGCAGACGACAGTCTGTGCTTTACAGCCCAGTCCTTTAGGAACTGTGTGAACGTGGAAGACTTGAAGGGTGGTCCACCATCACTGCTTAGTTCTTCAGGGGCTCCGTATGTCTGGAAGATGTCTCGGCAGATAGAGATTAGGCTCGATGCATTAGCTTGCCCTTGATTCAAGTGGTGTATAATGAGCCAGCCAGTTAGCCTGTCAGCACATGCAAGGTATGTTTGCCCCCCCGCATGGAATAGATCCAATACTATTTGTTGAAACGGCCAATCGGGTGATACCGTTAAGGTGATGGGCTCCCTTGGTTGACTAGGGGCGATCCTTGAGCATTCTGTGCAGTTGGCTCTGGTAGTGCGAATCGAGGCATTCATCCCAGGCCAGTAGACTGATTCATTTGCACGGGCCTTCATGCCGACCTCACCCTGATGGGCTGAATGTAGGCTGCGGAGGATCTTTGTGCGCTGTGAAGTGGGGATTATGATTCTTTGATCCAACAGTGCTAGGTCGTTGTCAACACTGAGGCGGTGCCTCACTTCCCAGTATTCACGGATCCCTGGTGCTGTGAGAATGCGTGTTCTCGGGAATCCCTTTTGTATTGTCTTAATGAGTTCGATGTATTGTGGGTCGCTGTGTCCAGCCGCACGAATGAGGTCTGGTGAGGTCAGAGCTGTGTTATTGTTTGCTCCAAATGTTGCCATGGTTGTTGTTGACGCGACCCAATCATCCATGTCATCAGATTCTGTCACGTCTGATTGTGTTGGTTTAGCAGGCAATACATCAAGCAGTGATTTCAATACGCTAGTTGGGTTACGGGAAACAGCATCAGAAGCTCTGTGCCATTTTCCAGGACAGTGCTGGATCGTGAATCTGTACCTTAGTGTTTTTTCTTTTAGCCTGAACAATCTGGGATTTTGAATTTTGCTCAGGTCCCTGTCCCCAAATAGTCCTTTTAGGGGTTCGTGGTCTGTGACCACTATGAGGTTGGGGCAGCCCATGACGAATATACGGCATTTCTCTAAAGCCCATGCAATTGCCGCTGCTTCACCTTCGATTGGTGCATATCTTCTTTCAGCTTCGATACAGAACCTGCTGCCAGCAAATATCAGGTGCTATCCATCAGGGCAACAGACGGGAGCTCTGTCAGTAGTGCAAGAACAATGCTTTTGTAACAGAAGGAAGCCCATTCCTTCTTTGCTCCAATCTGGAGCGAGGCAGGTGATGCGATCCTTTTCAAACGTGGCAATGCCATTCCGGACTAGGTCAACTATGACCTGTTTGGAATGTTGGAATGCGGCCTCAAGGCCCTGGTCCCAAGTAAAGTGTGAATCCCGTTTTTTTTTGTGGTTATCACCATCGTGCTGCACCAATCGGTAGGCATGCCAACAGGCACAGGGCTTATGATTCCTCTTCGTACGTCTTCCCAAAGAGCTTGCTTTACAGGTTCCTTGAGGTGGAAGGGTACGGGGATTGGGTTATGTCTGGCTTTAGGGGTTGCTCCTTCTTTCAGGTGTATGTGGGCGGGTGGTCCAGACATTGGTGGAAATGCTCCATTGTTCTTGAAAGCCGTGTTGGAAAATTGTTTTAGGAGCCAGTTTTTGAGTCTATCGACATTGTGTTCTGTTGGAGGGAATGGGATTTTGTGGGGGCGTTCTGGTAGCTGGTTCCTGCTTGTATCAGGTTCAGTGGTGTCATCTATACCTGCAATGTTTGTATGGGTGGGTGGTATCACGATGGGGTTTGGAAAATTCGCAGGCAATATTCCTACGTCAATACAAGCTGCTTTGCTAAAGTACAGACGCTGAATTCTATTGCATATATACAGGGCCTGCTTGGTTTTCCGTCCTTGGATTGTGAATTCGACAGGTAGCCAACCTTGGCATGTCAATGTGAAGCCTCCTGCAGCTCGGACAATCTTTCGTGATGGAATGAGGTTGTTCAGGGAGAGTCCCATTTTTTTCAGGTGTTTGGGTCCACCGAGGCATATGGTGGCACCACTGTCAGGGAAGATCATAGCTTTGATGCTTTGGTTCTTTGGGGTGCCCTTATTTTGTCTGGGGTCTGGTGTTGGTGAGAAGGGGGCTACGAGTGCCTCTATCTCTATAACTTGGCCTGTCCCTTCGTGTGTGTATGTACCCGTTGCTTGGTTAAATGTGATGTGTGCAATGAGCGTGTCCATGCTAGCTTCGTTGGTTTCAGATTTTTTTGTTGTTGCTCGCCAGAGTTTTTTAGCTCGACACACATCTGAGAAGTGGTTGGCCTTTTTACAATAGTTGCATGTTTGACCCCATGCTGGGCATTTTAATTGCCTGGAATTCATTCCCAGGACGCCATGTTGCTGGCTACCACAGCCTATGCAGGCCAGTTTATTTGGCTCGGCTTGGTTATTGGGATGGTTGGGTTGTGACCCAGTGCATGGATTCCTCTTGATTTTTTGTTGGGCATTGCTCTTTTGTCGGCGGTACGTTGACATTCGAGCTATGTCAGGGGTGTTTGACATGGTCATTTGGTCCCTTACTGCTGATTCGAAAGCCTCAGCATGACTGATATTCTGCTCTAGGGTTTTAAGTAGTCCAGCTTTGGCCAGTAGGTCAGTTTGAAGTGCATCACTTGCTACACCTTTGATAAACTGATCCTTGATGTATATGTCAGAGAGGTCATGTTCACATGCGGGGCACATGTAACTGCAGTCTAAGGCCTTTGCTCTGAGGCGGACGAGGTAGTTCTGTATTGGTTCATCTTCACCCTGTGACATGGAAGCAAAAGTGAGGCGGTGAACGATTGGGTTTGACCTTCGTGTCACCAGTGTTTTTAGCATCCCGAGCAGTTTGCTGGGGTCTGTGCTGAAAAAATCAGGGTGAGTGCTGATGATGGCGTTTTGCGTTTCCTCGTTGGCACAATTATAGAGGTGGATGTTAGTCTGTGATTCTGGTGTCTTTGTTATCTTAACAAAGACCTCCCAATCAATTTGGAACTTTCTGAACTGTTGGGGAGTCATCTCCAGGTTGAGTTGGGGAAGCTTAGCTGTTGGTGCCTTCATGTATGTTGCTTGAGGGGTAGCCTCTTTGGCTTGTTTAAGAATGCAGAGGGCTTCTCCCATTGATGTGACCCCCAGCTCTCTCAGCATAGCTCTATCCAACATCTGTAAAGTCGCAATTGTTAGTTTTTCGTTAGCAAACACTACCGCATGGGTTTTAGCCGAGGATGAGGAGATCCCTGCTTCAATGAAGTATTGCTCCCAGTCTTCAGGTTCCATTACTTTTGTTCGCAGCGCCATGTAGAATATTGGTTAACTCAGTCAAGTTTTTACAAAAAGAGACCCCCCTCAGTAATTCTGCTGAGGATAAAATACATGAATGGACACCACTCATGCAAATGAGTTGGATAGGTCCATTCTCGTGAAGTGAGCCAATCAACATGCAGCACGCATGCTGCTCATGCATTCTTTAATAAAAGAGGTGAGCTCCAGCTGGCTAGCTTTTCAAGGCGCCACCCATTTGACTTCATTGGTCCCATTTTGACCAGTTTTTCAAAAAAAAAAAATTTTTCATTTCAGCCACACGGATTACCACTCTTCTCATCGTGACGACTTCTCCCGGCCGGGCTGAAATTTTCTGACCTGGTTGGGTTTTAAAAAAAAAAGTTAAGTTTTTTTTACCTTTTCATATTTTTGGGTTTTTTTTTTGTTTTCACATTCACCCCCCCCCTGTCTAAACAGCATATCAATTATGGCCGGCCGGGCAGATGGCTCGGCCAAAAAGGCCCTTTTTTCCCCTACAAAGGGTGACCCTCCCCCCCAGGTGAAAAAGAAAAAAGAATCACCTACCCCCAAAAATGCCCCTCCCCCTGACCAGAAAGAAAAAACGCCCCCCAAAAAATCATCTTCCCCCGACAAAAATGCCACACCAGGAAAAATCTCCGAAGAAAAAGAAAATAGTTGGACAGCCCCCCCGAAAATACAGGTCGATGTCGACGACCTGCTCCAGCGAGCAAAGGCCATCTCCAGTGAAATACAGGAGCATGGCCTTATGTTCAATTTGGAGGAGGTAAGACAAGACCAGAAAAAAAGAACGGTGTCTGTCTTTTTAGTGGACAAACGATCCAGGAAAATCGTTAAGCCCGCAAAAGACATGGTTCTCCGTCAGATTTCCAGCCTGGGCGTAAAAGCACAAGCTATAATTGCTGGTGCTTCTTACGCTTTCTGGGATATATTGGTACCGACTGTAGAAGAAGCCGTCGCCCTAACAAAAAAATCACTGGAAAATAAAGAATACTTTTTCAGAACGGAATACATGGGGCGACGGCGGACCACGGTATCAATATACGAGGTCCCGAGCTACCTTCGAGACGCAAATTTAGCCGCGTACATGCTACAATTTGGTGACATCGTCTCTGCGACACATGATGGAATGCGTGGGGAATGGAGGTTTGACATTATGTTAGACATGAAAACCTTCTACTCCGTTCCCAACTGGTTGGAGGTGGAAGGGCGCAGGCTTCCCGTAATAGTATCGGGAAGGAAACCCGCCTGCTGGCACTGTGGCGAGATTGGTCACCTCTCCGCAGTTTGCCCGGGGAAGAAGGCCCCGAAGAAGCCCGACCATAAACCCGGTACCCTCTCACCTGTTGTTAAAAGCAACCCAGAAAAGGAGGCTCCCGTAGTCTCGCCCACACCAGCGGGTAAAAAAAACCCCACTCCCCCTTCGTCCCCTACGGTTAACTCCGAAGAGGCGAAGGCTGAGTGGCTGACTGTGGGAAAAGGTGGGAGGAAGCTCCAACCTGAGGATCCTCGCTCCCAAAAGTCGTCCCAGGTGGGCACCGACAGTTCAACACCCCCCTCAAAAATGTCCAATACCAACAAGTTACCCACATATGCCCAAAAATCATCCCCCCCCAAAAATAAAGGCCCATTCAAGACCCCACCCAAACAACACACTCCTCCCAAGGTCAGATGCTTCAGCCCAGGCCGGGAGAAGTTTGAAAAACTACTCGAATTTAAAAAGCGGCTGGACCAGGAGAGAAAATCATCTCCACGACCAGGGTCCTCTCATTCCACCCCTTCATCACCTAGACATCCTCGTACCATCCGACCGCCACCAACAACACCACCTCATAGATCCATGCCTCCACCTCTCATGTCCGTCTTAATACAGAAGAAAAAGGGACCCACCCCCCCTCCGCTGCCGTTGGAATCACCACCAACTAGACCAGCACCACCAGCAACAGCAACCTCATCATCACCATCTACCACACCAAAGAAACGGCAGCGGAGCTCATCCATCGACAGCTCGGGGGATGAGGTCCCTAAACATATAAGAAAACGGGACAAACCGCGCCATCACACCGGATCAAACATCTGCCGGGTGGATGAGGGGGCCCTGGATCGTCTTCATAAGGTCCAGCCACAGCTGTTGAAAGACTTAAGGGTCCTCCACAACTTCAAAGAAGTCAACGGTTGCAATGTGGAGGACCCTAAAAATTTCCCCAACTCATGGATCACCACCGTCATTCGGAAGGGCCGAGGGTCGGAAGGTGTGATGAAAATGCTCGGGGAAGCCAACGAGGCCCTCGGCCCTATATCATACATAAAGGACGATCTTTCATCTTGTAAGGGGCTCGTTGGGAGGGTCCCTGTTGTTTTGCACCCCTCCCTTTATAGGGCTGTAAAATTAACCTTTCCGCGGGACGTCGGGGGTCTCGCTCATGACGGAGCCATCGATAATGAGATGGCCACGGGATCCATGAGCCAGACCGTCGGAGTCCTGACCCCAGCCATGTTTAGTCCGGGCACTCAACCCCTGTAATGTTCATGATGGATATAAGATTGGCTAGTCTGAATGGCCGCGGCCTGAGGTCGGATTCGAGAAGATCCCATTTATTTTTATACCTCCAGCGTCGCGGCATTGATATATGTTGTTTGCAGGAGACTCGTTTTGATTTCAACTTCCATGAAGATATTCTGTCGAAGGACTATTTGTCCTTCTCAGCATGTTTTGATGGTCGTTCCAGAGGTGTCACCTGGCTGATAAGTAGACGTCTGGGCGCCACGTGTGCTCTTGTTCTTTCAGATCCGGCGGGCAGACTTTGCGTGGTGGACGTTACCATAAAGGATAAGGCGTTTCGGCTGATTGGGGTTTATGGACCCAACGCTACTAGTGAGCTCCCTGCGTTTTTCCGGCGCATCGAGCCGTACGTCAGTCCGTCGAAGCGGGTAATTTTAGTGGGAGATTGGAACGCCGTCCTTGATCCCAATTTAGATAGAGGGGCTATTAGTTCGGGTACTAACACGTTGGATGCCAGATATTTTCGCGAGTTTGTACAGCGATTTGATCTCGCTGACAAATTTCGCGAAAGGCATCCAAATAAGTTAGTTTGGACTTGGACCGGTAGGGGCGCCTCGGCCCAGCTTTATAGCTATTTGGACCGAGTGTTAGTTAAGCGAGTCGACTTAGACTATTTAGGTGGTCCAAGTTTTGAGCCATATAAAGATTCCGACCACAAATTTTTATGTGTGTCGATTAGGTTAGATAAGGCTAGATGTAGGATGTCTGGTTACTGGAAATTCAACCTTTCCCTTTTGGCGGAGGCTGACTTCCGGAACCAGCTAGAACTAACGATAAAGCGGGAATTGACGGGGGCTATTATGGGAAATAGGTGGTGGGCTAACCTTAAGGATAGCATTAGATCCTTTGCTGCCGACTATAGTAGGAGACTCAAGTCAGCTAGGGTAGCGGAGCAAAGGTCGATTAAGGATAAGCTAGATAGGGCGGTGTTGGCGGGAGATAGTGGGCAAGTTAACGTAGCTAAGGCCGAGCTGGCCTCCTTGCAAATTAAGGAGTACCAAGCTCTGGTAGTTAGGGCTAGGTTAAAGAGAATGTCGTGCGAGGCGACGAATATGGCCCAGGAATTACGGGCCGAGGAACTCAGGCATGCTACAGATCGGCATATCGCCAGTGTCACATCGCCGGAGGGGCTCCGTCGAACCACAAACGAAGCCATCTGTGGGGAGTTCCGGCAGTATTTCTTGAAGCTTTTCACCAGGGAGCCCGGACTGAGTTCTGCTCAGTTCGACACCTATCTTGCCGACTTTCCTCGCCTTTCGGCGACTGAAGCGGCTGGGTGTGAGGGGCGCATAAAGGAGGAGGAGATTCGGGATGCACTGAAGTCGGTCGGGCTGGACAGGTCCCCCGGAATTGATGGTTTGCCCTATGAAGTGTACTTGAGGTTGTCGCACATGTTTGTCCCCTTGCTGGCAACCATCTATAACAACTGGATGAGGCAGGGTACTATACCCAGACGCTTCACCAGGGGTATAGTGAAGTTGCTTCGTAAGAACAAACATGGTGGGGATGGGATTAGTAACTTTCGCCCTTTAACGATGCTTAACACTGACTTAAAGATTTTGGCGAAGATCCTGGCAAACCGTTTGCAGACTGTCCTGCCTAGTCTGATTTGCCCCGAGCAGACTTGTGCTGTGAAGGGTAGGACTATCCAGGACAGTCTTCATCTGGTCCGCACGATCGTAGAAAAAGTCGACGGAAATGCCGCGCTGATCAATTTAGATCAGTCCAAGGCCTTCGATAGGGTTGACCATGCTTTTCTGGAGGCTGTCTTGTCTTCGGCCGGCTTCGGGGTTGATTTTCGCACCTGGATACGTCTCCTTTATGCGTCCCCCGGAGTCATGGTGGAGGTGAATGGGGTAAGGTCGGAGCCCTTCACTCTGACTCGATCGATTCGGCAAGGTTGCCCGTTATCGCCTATGTTATATATCCTGGCGTTAGAGCCTTTTCTACGCAGGATAAAGGCGAACCCGGTCCTACGCGGCCTCACGCTACCTGGCGCCAGTGAGGTAGCCAGGTACACTGCATACGCTGACGACGTCAGCGTGCTTGTAACGAGCAGTGCCGAGGTGGAGGAGGTGAGCAAAGAAATCGGAAGGTACGAAGCTGTAACAGGGGCCAAGATTAACCGCGAAAAGTCTGTCGGCTTGCGGTTGGGCTCGTGGAAAGGCTATGCCCTTCCCGGCCCTTTCATTTGGAAAGACGGTCCGTGCAAGATACTCGGCGTCTGGTTTGGGCCTGATCTTCAATTGGAAAAAAATTGGTCGGAAGTACTGGATAAGGTCGTAGCCGCAACTGAGTTGTGGCTGCGTAGACGGCTTTCCCTTAAGGGTCGGGCTGAGGTGTGCTGTTTGCACATCTACTCCCTAGCCGTATACCGACTTTCAGTGCTTCCTATCCCGGCCACCATCCTATTCAAGCTGGAAAGGATTCTCTTCCAGTTTCTCTGGGCAAAGAGACATCCTTTGGTGCGACGGGAGATCTGTTACCTTCACCCTTCTGAAGGCGGTCTAGGAGTACCTAACGTCGAGGTACGACGCCATACTTTGCGTCTTACTTTCCTAGACCGGATGTGTTCACGAGACACGGCGGCGGGAAGCGTCTGGAAAGAAGACGCTAAACAGTCTTTCCCGTCGCTAAGAAGTGTGCATTTTGCTGATGGGGAGGCCCATCGGTTGCCCAGACGCGAATGCCCCTTCTATCGCGAGTGCCGGCATGCTTTGAAAGTTCTCTCTCGGCTGCAGACAGGTCTCTCTGACAGCCGGCCGTTGTCGAGTAAGGCATTATATCGTTGTTTAGTTAGGGGGGCCGCTAGCGATGGTCTGATTGGCGAGCTCGGCGTGACGGAGGCGGAGGGTCGCTTACTGTGGCCTTGGGCCCCCAGGATGAGGTGTCTCAATAATGACGAGGCTTCCCTCACCTGGCTGGTCATTCGGAATGCCCTCTGGGTCGGCAAGAAATTGTTTGCAGCGCAACAGGCCATTTCACCTGAGTGCGGCCGGTGCGGTGATTTGGAGGAGACTATTAGTCACGCCTTCTTTCACTGCCCGGTCGTACGGCCGCTGTGCAAGCTTCTTGAAGGCTACATGGTCCGCATCCTCAATGGAAAGTTTTTTGTCCTGGAAGCCAGTTCTGTGTGCAGCAATGTGGTACCGAGGTTGAACAGACAGGAACACTATGTGTTTCTCTGCTTACTCGGCGTTATGCGTGTCGTGATGTGGACGACGAGAAAGAAGGAACTCTACGAGGACGAGTCTTTTTCTTCTCAGACCCTGGTGGCATTTTACAAACACCAAATCAAAGTCAAAATCCGGTCTGAGAGAAAGAGACTCTCTTCGCTGGAGTTTGGCGAAAGGTGGGTGACTGTTGCGCGCTTGTGTCGCGTGGTAGGAGCCAACCTTACTTTCACTCTGGACATTCCAGGGACTTAAGAATTTTGAGTTACCGGAAGGACGTGACCACCCAGCCCAGGTAAGTTAGAATTTTTTTTAGGCCATTTTGATTTAGTTTGTTCCTAATTTAGTTAACTTAGCTAGAGTATGCAAGGTCATTGGGCCCCTCTTTTTTTGTCCCCTTCTTTTGTTTCACTCTCCCTTCCCTTCCCCCTGTTAGATGACAGGAATTGGAGTTCTCCAGGAGTGCGATGGAGGGCTTATGTTAATTCATAATTATTGTTTACTTATATTTTGTACTATTTATTTACCTTATTTGATTATTTTTCCTCCTTCGACACTATTTTCGACTGGTTAACTCCTCTTTCTGCCATGTTTTAGTACGTGGGGGGGACCCCATACTAACCATCATAATGTATATATGTTTTGTTCATTTTCGTTTTTAGGGGAGTTTTTAATAAATGTATATAGCGTTCGTTTAGTTTTTTTAAAATCGCTCCCCTCCCCCTCACTTTGTAAATATGGGAGTAAGTTTAGAAGTCCATGGAGCAGTAGTGTTTTGGTGATTGTTGTTTTTGGTGAATGCAGTATGATAGTGATATGTTCTTTTGAGGTATTTTGGTGTTTTTTTAATTTGGAGATATGTATTGGTCAGTGAATGAGTCTAGTTAAGTTAGAGATTAGGATAGTGTAGACCAGCCTTCCCCACCCAATTTTTAGGCCTTGTGCCAAATTTGTATTTCCCCACATATTTTTTTAAAAAATACAATAAATTATTTTCAAGGCGCCAGCCAGTTGTCTAGTTTGGTCCAAATTTTGACCGGTTTTTTTAAAAATCAGTTTATTTCAGCGAAAACATTTCATCGGATTTACCACCTCATCACGACAACTTCTCCCGGCTGGGCTGAATTATACTGACCTGGTTAGGAAAATTAAGTTAAGTTTTTTTTTCTTTTCCTTTTTTTTACACTTTCACACCTCCCTTTTTGTCCCACATAGCCTATCACTTATGGCCGGCCGGCCAGACGGCTCGGCCATAAAGGCTTTATTTTCCCCTGTTAAGGGCGACCCTCCCCCTCAGGTAAAAAAGGGGAAAAAAGAGTCACCTTGTAACAAGAGTGCCCCTCCTCCTCCTGACCAAAATCAACAACAAAAAAAAGAAAAATCACCCCCCAAAAAACAACCCTCCCCTAACAAAGATGAAAAAGTAGAAAAAGAAAAAAATGAAAATAGCTGGACAGCACCCCCGAAAATACAGGTCGATGTCGACGACCTGCTCCAGCGAGCAAAGGCCATCTCCAGTGAAATACAGGAGCATGGCCTTATGTTCAATTTGGAGGAGGTAAGACAAGACCAGATAAAAAGAACGGTGTCTGTCTTTTTAGTGGACAAACGATCCAGAAAAATCGTTAAGCCCGCAAAAGACATGGTCCTTCGTCAAATCTCCAGCCTGGGCGTAAAGGCACAAGCGATAATTGCTGGTGCTTCTTACGCTTTCTGGGATATATTGTTACCGACCACAGAAGAAGCCGTCGCCCTAACAAAAAAAACCCTTGAAAACAAGGAATATTTTTTTAGAACAGAATATATGGGGCGACGGCGGACCACGGTTTCAGTATACGAGGTCCCTAGCTTCCTTCGAGACGCAAACTTAGCCGCCTATATGCTTCAGTTTGGTGACATCGTCTCAGCAACACACGATGGAATGCGCGGGGAATGGAGGTTCGATATCATGTTGGATATGAAAACCTTCTACTCCGTTCCCAACTGGTTGGAGGTGGAAGGGCGCAGGCTTCCCGTAATAGTATCGGGAAGGAAACCCGCCTGCTGGCACTGTGGCGAGATTGGTCACCTCTCCGCAGTTTGCCCGGGGAAGAAGGCCCCGAAGAAGCCCGACCATAAACCCGGTACCCTCTCACCTGTTGTTAAAAACAACCCAGAAAAGGAGGCTCCCGTAGTCTCGCCCACACCAGCGGGTAAAAAAAACCCCACTCCCCCTTCGTCCCCTACGGTTAACTCCGACGAGGCGAAGGCTGAGTGGCTGACTGTGGGAAAAGGTGGGAGGAAGCTCCAACCTGAGGATCCTCGCTCCCAAAAGTCGTCCCAGGTGGGCACCGACAGTTCAACCCCCCCCTCAAAAACGTCCAATACCAACAAGTTACCCACATATGCCCAAAAATCATCCCCCCCAAAAAATAAAGGCCCATTCAAGACCCCACCCAAACAACACACTCCTCCCAAGGTCAGATGCTTCAGCCCAGGCCGGGAGAAGTTTGAAAAACTACTCGAATTTAAAAAGCGGCTGGACCAGGAGAGAAAATCATCTCCACGACCAGGGTCCTCTCATTCCACCCCTTCATCACCTAGACATCCTCGCACCATCCGACCGCCACCAACAACACCACCTCATAGATCCATGCCTCCACCTCTCATGTCCGTCTTAATACAGAAGAAAAAGGGACCCACCCACCCTCCGCTGCCGTTGGAATCACCACCAACTAGACCAGCACCACCAGCAACAGCAACCTCATCATCACCATCTACCACACCAAAGAAACGGCAGCGGAGCTCGTCAATCGACAGCTCGGGGGATGAGGTCCCCAAACATATAAAAAAAAAGGATAAACCACGTCATCACACCGGTTTAAACATCTGCCGGGTGGATGAGGGGGCCCTGGATCGTCTTCATAAGGTCCAGCCGCAGCTGTTGAAAGACTTAAGGGTCCTCCACAACTTCAAAGAAGTCAACGGTTGCAATGTGGAGGACCCTAAAAATTTTCCCAACACATGGATCACCACCGTCATTCGGAAGGGCCGAGGGTCGGAAGGTGTGATGAAAATGCTCGGGGAAGCCAACGAGGCCCTCGGCCCTATATCATTCATAAAAGACGATCTTGCATCCTGTAAGGGGCTCGTTGGGAGGGTCCCTGTTGTTTTGCACCCCTCCCTTTATAGGGCTTTAAAATTAACTTTTCCGCGGGACGTCGGGGGTCTCGCTCATGACGGAGCCATCAATAATGAGATGGCCACGGGATCCATGAGCCAGACCGTCGGAGTCCTGACCCCAGCCATGTTTAGTCCGGGCACTCAACCCCTGTAATGTTCATGATGGATTTAAGATTGGCGAGTATAAATGGCCGCGGCCTGAGGTCGGAATCGAGAAGATCCCATTTATTTTTATACCTCCAGCGTCGCGGCATTGATATATGTTGTTTGCAGGAGACTCGTTTTGATTTCAACTTCCATGAAGATATTCTGTCGAAGGACTATTTGTCCTTCTCAGCATGTTTTGATGGTCGTTCCAGAGGTGTCACCTGGCTGATAAGTAGACGTCTGGGCGCCACGTGTGCTCTTGTTCTTTCAGATCCGGCGGGCAGACTTTGCGTGGTGGACGTTACCATAAAGGATAAGGCGTTTCGGCTGATTGGGGTTTATGGACCCAACGCTACTAGTGAGCTCCCTGCGTTTTTCCGGCGCATCGAGCCGTACGTCAGTCCGTCGAAGCGGGTAATTTTAGTGGGAGATTGGAACGCCGTCCTTGATCCCAATTTAGATAGAGGGGCTATTAGTTCGGGTACTAACACTTTGGATGCCAGATATTTTCGCGAGTTTGTACAGCGACTTGATCTCGCTGACAAATTTCGCGAAAGGCATCCAAATAAGTTAGTTTGGACTTGGACCGGTAGGGGCGCCTCGGCCCAGCTTTATAGCTATTTGGACCGAGTGTTAGTTAAGCGAGTCGACTTAGACTATTTAGGTGGTCCAAGTTTTGAGCCATATAAAGATTCCGACCACAAATTTTTATGTGTGTCGATTAGGTTAGATAAGGCTAGATGTAGGATGTCTGGTTACTGGAAATTCAACCTTTCCCTTTTGGCGGAGGCTGACTTCCGGAACCAGCTAGAACTAACGATAAAGCGGGAATTGACGGGGGCTATTATGGGAAATAGGTGGTGGGCTAACCTTAAGGATAGCATTAGATCCTTTGCTGCCGACTATAGTAGGAGACTCAAGTCAGCTAGGGTAGCGGAGCAAAGGTCGATTAAGGATAAGCTAGATAGGGCGGTGTTGGCGGGAGATAGTGGGCAAGTTAACGTAGCTAAGGCCGAGCTGGCCTCCTTGCAAATTAAGGTGTACCAAGCTCTGGTAGTTAGGGCTAGGTTAAAGAGAATGTCGTGCGAGGCGACGAATATGGCCCAGGAATTACGGGCCGAGGAACTCAGGCATGCTACAGATCGGCATATCGCCAGTGTCACATCGCCGGAGGGGCTCCGTCGAACTACAAACGAAGCCATCTGTGGTGAGTTCCGGCAGTATTTCTTGAAGCTTTTCACCAGGGAGCCCGGACTGAGTTCTGCTCAGTTCGACACCTATCTTGCCGACTTTCCTCGTCTTTCGGCGACTGAAGCGGCTGGGTGTGAGGGGCGCATAAAGGAGGAGGAGATTCGGGATGCACTGAAGTCGGTCGGGCTGGACAAGTCCCCCGGAATTGATGGTCTGCCCTATGAAGTGTACTTGAGGTTGTCGCACATGTTTGTCCCCTTGCTGGCAACCATCTATAACAACTGGATGAGGCAGGGTACTATACCCAGACGCTTCACCAGGGGTATAGTGAAGTTGCTTCGTAAGAACAAACATGGTGGGGATGGGATTAGTAACTTTCGCCCTTTAACGATGCTTAACACTGACTTAAAGATTTTGGCGAAGATCCTGGCAAACCGTTTGCAGACTGTCCTGCCTAGTCTGATTTGCCCCGAGCAGACTTGTGCTGTGAAGGGTAGGACTATCCAGGACAGTCTTCATCTGGTCCGCACGATCGTAGAAAAAGTCGACGGAAATGCCGCGCTGATCAATTTAGATCAGTCCAAGGCCTTCGATAGGGTTGACCATGCTTTTCTGGAGGCTGTCTTGTCTTCGGCCGGCTTCGGGGTTGATTTTCGCACCTGGATACGTCTCCTTTATGCGTCCCCCGGAGTCATGGTGGAGGTGAATGGGGTAAGGTCGGAGCCCTTCACTCTGACTCGATCGATTCGGCAAGGTTGCCCGTTATCGCCTATGTTATATATCCTGGCGTTAGAGCCTTTTCTACGCAGGATAAAGGCGAACCCGGTCCTACGCGGCCTCACGCTACCTGGCGCCAGTGAGGTAGCCAGGTACACTGCATACGCTGACGACGTCAGCGTGCTTGTAACGAGCAGTGCCGAGGTGGAGGAGGTGAGCAAAGAAATCGGAAGGTACGAAGCTGTAACAGGGGCCAAGATTAACCGCGAAAAGTCTGTCGGCTTGCGGTTGGGCTCGTGGAAAGGCTATGCCCTTCCCGGCCCTTTCATTTGGAAAGACGGTCCGTGCAAGATACTCGGCGTCTGGTTTGGGCCTGATCTTCAATTGGAAAAAAATTGGTCGGAAGTACTGGATAAGGTCGTAGCCGCAACTGAGTTGTGGCTGCGTAGACGGCTTTCCCTTAAGGGTCGGGCTGAGGTGTGCTGTTCGCACATCTACTCCCTAGCCGTATACCGACTTTCAGTGCTTCCTATCCCGGCCACCATCCTATTCAAGCTGGAAAGGATTCTCTTCCAGTTTCTCTGGGCAAAGAGACATCCTTTGGTGCGACGGGAGATCTGTTACCTTCACCCTTCTGAAGGCGGTCTAGGAGTACCTAACGTCGAGGTACGACGCCATACTTTGCGTCTTACTTTCCTAGACCGGATGTGTTCACGAGACACGGCGGCGGGAAGCGTCTGGAAAGAAGACGCTAAACAGTCTTTCCCGTCGCTAAGAAGTGTGCATTTTGCTGATGGGGAGGCCCATCGGTTGCCCAGACGCGAATGCCCCTTCTATCGCGAGTGCCGGCATGCTTTGAAAGTTCTCTCTCGGCTGCAGACAGGTCTCTCTGACAGCCGGCCGTTGTCGAGTAAGGCATTATATCGTTGTTTAGTTAGGGGGGCCGCTAGCGATGGTCTGATTGGCGAGCTCGGTGTGACGGAGGCGGAGGGTCGCTTACTGTGGCCTTGGGCCCCCAGGATGAGGTGTCTCAATAATGACGAGGCTTCCCTCACCTGGCTGGTCATTCGGAATGCCCTCTGGGTCGGCAAGAAATTGTTTGCAGCGCAACAGGCCATTTCGCCTGAGTGCGGCCGGTGCGGTGATTTGGAGGAGACTATTAGTCACGCCTTCTTTCACTGCCCGGTCGTACGGCCGCTGTGCAAGCTTCTTGAAGGCTACATGGTCCGCATCCTCAATGGAAAGTTTTTTGTCCTGGAAGCCAGTTCTGTGTGCAGCAATGTGGTACCGAGGCTGAACAGACAGGAACACTATGTGTTTCTCTGCTTACTCGGCGTTATGCGTGTCGTGATGTGGACGACGAGAAAGAAGGAACTCTACGAGGACGAGTCTTTTTCTTCTCAGACCCTGGTGGCATTTTATAAACACCAAATCAAAGTCAAAATCCGGTCTGAGAGAAAGAGACTCTCTTCGCTGGAGTTTGGCGAAAGGTGGGTGACTGTTGCGCGCCTGTGTCGCGTGGTAGGAGCCAACCTTACTTTCACTTTGGACATTCCAGGGACTTAAGAATTTTGAGTTACCGGAAGGACGTGACCACCCAGCCCAGGTAAGTTAGAATTTTTTTTTTTAGGCCATTTTTGATTTAGTTTGTTCCTAATTTAGTTAACTTAGCTAGAGTATGCAAGGTCATTGGGCCCCTCCTTTTTTTTTTTTTTTTGTCCCCTTCTTTTGTTTCACTCTCCCTTGCCTTCCCCCTGTTAGATGACAGGAATTGGAGTTCTCCAGGAGTGCGATGGAGGGCTTATGTTAATTCATAATTATTGTTTACTTATATTTTGTACTATTTATTTACCTTATTTGATTATTTTTCCTCCTTCGACACTATTTTCGACTGGTTAACTCCTCTTTCTGCCATGTTCTAGTACGTGGGGGGGACCCCATACTAACCATCATAATGTATATATGTTTTGTTCATTTTCGTTTTTAGGGGAGTTTTTAATAAATGTATATAGCGTTCGTTTAGTTTTTTTAAAATCGCTCCCCTCCCCCTCACTTTGTAAATATGGGATTAAGTTTAGAAGTCCATGGAGCAGTAGTGTTGTTTTGGTGATTGTTGTTTTTGGTGAATGCAGTATGATAGTGATATGTTTATTTGAGGTATTTTGGTGTTTTTTAATTTGGAGATATGTATTGGTCAGTGAATGAGTCTAGTTAAGTTAGAGATTAGGATAGTGTAGACCAGCCTTCCCCACCCAATTTTTAGGCCTTGTGCCAAATTTGTATTTTCCCATATATTTTTTTTACAAATACAATAAATAATTTCAAGGCGCCAGCCAGTTGTCTAGTTTGGTCCAAATTTTGACCGGTTTTTTTAAAAATCAGTTTATTTCAGCGAAAACATTTCATCGGATTTACCACCTCATCACGACAACTTCTCCCGGCTGGGCTGAAATTTTCTGACCCGGTTGGAAAAAACAAAAGTTAAGTTCTTTTTCTCCCATTTTTTTGTGTTTGTTTTTTTTGTTTTTTTTTCTCCTCTTCATTTCTACATTCATTCTTTCATCTAGCACATTATTTATGGCCGGCCGGGCAGAAGGCTCGGCCATAAAGGCCCTTTTCTCACCTAGTAAGGGTGACCCTCCCCCCCAGGTGAAAAAGAAGAAAAATACATCACCTGCCCCGAAAAATGCCCCTTCCCCTGACCAGAAAGAAAAAACGCCCCCCAAGAAATCACCTTCCCCAGAAAAGGAAGAAAAATCATCTCCCTAAAAAGGGGGAGATAAAAAAGAAAATAGTTGGACAGCCCCCCCGAAAATACAGGTCGATGTCGACGACCTGCTCCAGCGAGCAAGGGCCATCTCCAGTGAAATACAGGAGCATGGCCTTATGTTCAATTTGGAGGAGGTAAGACAAGACCAGATAAAAAGAACGGTGTCTGTCTTTTTAGTGGACAAACGATCCAGAAAAATCGTTAAGCCCGCAAAAGACATGGTCCTTCGTCAAATTTCCAGCCTGGGCGTAAAGGCACAAGCGATAATCGCTGGTGCTTCTTACGCTTTCTGGGATATATTGTTACCGACCACAGAAGAAGCCGTCGCCCTAACAAAAAAAACCCTTGAAAACAAGGAATACTTTTTTAGAACAGAATATATGGGGCGACGGCGGACCACGGTTTCAGTATACGAGGTCCCTAGCTTCCTTCGAGACGCAAACTTAGCCGCCTATATGCTTCAGTTTGGTGACATCGTCTCAGCAACACACGATGGAATGCGCGGGGAATGGAGGTTCGATATCATGTTGGATATGAAAACCTTCTACTCCGTTCCCAACTGGTTGGAGGTGGAAGGGCGCAGGCTTCCCGTAATAGTATCGGGAAGGAAACCCGCCTGCTGGCACTGTGGCGAGATTGGTCACCTCTCCGCAGTTTGCCCGGGGAAGAAGGCCCCGAAGAAGCCCGACCATAAACCCGGTACCCTCTCACCTGTTGTTAAAAACAACCCAGAAAAGGAGGCTCCCGTAGTCTCGCCCACACCAGCGGGTAAAAAAAACCCCACTCCCCCTTCGTCCCCTACGGTTAACTCCGACGAGGCGAAGGCTGAGTGGCTGACTGTGGGAAAAGGTGGGAGGAAGCTCCAACCTGAGGATCCTCGCTCCCAAAAGTCGTCCCAGGTAGGCACCGACAGTTTGAACCCATCAAAAAAGTCCAACAGCCCCTCTACCACTTATGCCCAAAAATCATCCCCCCCAAAAAATAAAGGCCCATTCAAGACCCCACCCAAACAACACACTCCTCCCAAGGTCAGATGCTTCAGCCCAGGCCGGGAGAAGTTTGAAAAACTACTCGAATTTAAAAAGCGGCTGGACCAGGAGAGAAAATCATCTCCACGACCAGGGTCCTCTCATTCCACCCCTTCATCACCTAGACATCCTCGTACCATCCGACCGCCACCAACAACACCACCTCATAGATCCATGCCTCCACCTCTCATGTCCGTCTTAATACAGAAGAAAAAGGGACCCACCCCCCCTCCGCTGCCGTTGGAATCACCACCAACTAGACCAGCACCACCAGCAACAGCAACCTCATCATCACCATCTACCACACCAAAGAAACGGCAGCGGAGCTCGTCAATCGACAGCTCGGGGGATGAGGTCCCCAAACATATAAAAAAAAAGGATAAACCACGTCATCACACCGGTTTAAACATCTGCCGGGTGGATGAGGGGGCCCTGGATCGTCTTCATAAGGTCCAGCCGCAGCTGTTGAAAGACTTAAGGGTCCTCCACAACTTCAAAGAAGTCAACGGTTGCAATGTGGAGGACCCTAAAAATTTTCCCAACACATGGATCACCACCGTCATTCGGAAGGGCCGAGGGTCGGAAGGTGTGATGAAAATGCTCGGGGAAGCCAACGAGGCCCTCGGCCCTATATCATTCATAAAAGACGATCTTGCATCCTGTAAGGGGCTCGTTGGGAGGGTCCCTGTTGTTTTGCACCCCTCCCTTTATAGGGCTTTAAAATTAACTTTTCCGCGGGACGTCGGGGGTCTCGCTCATGACGGAGCCATCAATAATGAGATGGCCACGGGATCCATGAGCCAGACCGTCGGAGTCCTGACCCCAGCCATGTTTAGTCCGGGCACTCAACCCCTGTAATGTTCATGATGGATTTAAGATTGGCGAGTATAAATGGCCGCGGCCTGAGGTCGGAATCGAGAAGATCCCACCTATTTTTATACCTCCAGCGTCGCGGCATTGATATATGTTGTTTGCAGGAGACTCGTTTTGATTTCAACTTCCATGAAGATATTCTGTCGAAGGACTATTTGTCCTTCTCAGCATGTTTTGATGGTCGTTCCAGAGGTGTCACCTGGCTGATAAGTAGACGTCTGGGCGCCACGTGTGCTCTTGTTCTTTCAGATCCGGCGGGCAGACTTTGCGTGGTGGACGTTACCATAAAGGATAAGGCGTTTCGGCTGATTGGGGTTTATGGACCCAACGCTACTAGTGAGCTCCCTGCGTTTTTCCGGCGCATCGAGCCGTACGTCAGTCCGTCGAAGCGGGTAATTTTAGTGGGAGATTGGAACGCCGTCCTTGATCCCAATTTAGATAGAGGGGCTATTAGTTCGGGTACTAACACGTTGGATGCCAGATATTTTCGCGAGTTTGTACAGCGACTTGATCTCGCTGACAAATTTCGCGAAAGGCATCCAAATAAGTTAGTTTGGACTTGGACCGGTAGGGGCGCCTCGGCCCAGCTTTATAGCTATTTGGACCGAGTGTTAGTTAAGCGAGTCGACTTAGACTATTTAGGTGGTCCAAGTTTTGAGCCATATAAAGATTCCGACCACAAATTTTTATGTGTGTCGATTAGGTTAGATAAGGCTAGATGTAGGATGTCTGGTTACTGGAAATTCAACCTTTCCCTTTTGGCGGAGGCTGACTTCCGGAACCAGCTAGAACTAACGATAAAGCGGGAATTGACGGGGGCTATTATGGGAAATAGGTGGTGGGCTAACCTTAAGGATAGCATTAGATCCTTTGCTGCCGACTATAGTAGGAGACTCAAGTCAGCTAGGGTAGCGGAGCAAAGGTCGATTAAGGATAAGCTAGATAGGGCGGTGTTGGCGGGAGATAGTGGGCAAGTTAACGTAGCTAAGGCCGAGCTGGCCTCCTTGCAAATTAAGGAGTACCAAGCTCTGGTAGTTAGGGCTAGGTTAAAGAGAATGTCGTGCGAGGCGACGAATATGGCCCAGGAATTACGGGCCGAGGAACTCAGGCATGCTACAGATCGGCATATCGCCAGTGTCACATCGCCGGAGGGGCTCCGTCGAACTACAAACGAAGCCATCTGTGGTGAGTTCCGGCAGTATTTCTTGAAGCTTTTCACCAGGGAGCCCGGACTGAGTACTGCTCAGTTCGACACCTATCTTGCCGACTTTCCTCGTCTTTCGGCGACTGAAGCGGCTGGGTGTGAGGGGCGCATAAAGGAGGAGGAGATTCGGGATGCACTGAAGTCGGTCGGGCTGGACAAGTCCCCCGGAATTGATGGTCTGCCCTATGAAGTGTACTTGAGGTTGTCGCACATGTTTGTCCCCTTGCTGGCAACCATCTATAACAACTGGATGAGGCAGGGTACTATACCCAGACGCTTCACCAGGGGTATAGTGAAGTTGCTTCGTAAGAACAAACATGGTGGGGATGGGATTAGTAACTTTCGCCCTTTAACGATGCTTAACACTGACTTAAAGATTTTGGCGAAGATCCTGGCAAACCGTTTGCAGACTGTCCTGCCTAGTCTGATTTGCCCCGAGCAGACTTGTGCTGTGAAGGGTAGGACTATCCAGGACAGTCTTCATCTGGTCCGCACGATCGTAGAAAAAGTCGACGGAAATGCCGCGCTGATCAATTTAGATCAGTCCAAGGCCTTCGATAGGGTTGACCATGCTTTTCTGGAGGCTGTCTTGTCTTCGGCCGGCTTCGGGGTTGATTTTCGCACCTGGATACGTCTCCTTTATGCGTCCCCCGGAGTCATGGTGGAGGTGAATGGGGTAAGGTCGGAGCCCTTCACTCTGACTCGATCGATTCGGCAAGGTTGCCCGTTATCGCCTATGTTATATATCCTGGCGTTAGAGCCTTTTCTACGCAGGATAAAGGCGAACCCGGTCCTACGCGGCCTCACGCTACCTGGCGCCAGTGAGGTAGCCAGGTACACTGCATACGCTGACGACGTCAGCGTGCTTGTAACGAGCAGTGCCGAGGTGGAGGAGGTGAGCAAAGAAATCGGAAGGTACGAAGCTGTAACAGGGGCCAAGATTAACCGCGAAAAGTCTGTCGGCTTGCGGTTGGGCTCGTGGAAAGGCTATGCCCTTCCCGGCCCTTTCATTTGGAAAGACGGTCCGTGCAAGATACTCGGCGTCTGGTTTGGGCCTGATCTTCAATTGGAAAAAAATTGGTCGGAAGTACTGGATAAGGTCGTAGCCGCAACTGAGTTGTGGCTGCGTAGACGGCTTTCCCTTAAGGGTCGGGCAGAGGTGTGCTGTTCGCACATCTACTCCCTAGCCGTATACCGACTTTCAGTGCTTCCTATCCCGGCCACCATCCTATTCAAGCTGGAAAGGATTCTCTTCCAGTTTCTCTGGGCAAAGAGACATCCTTTGGTGCGACGGGAGATCTGTTACCTTCACCCTTCTGAAGGCGGTCTAGGAGTACCTAACGTCGAGGTACGGCGCCATACTTTGCGTCTTACTTTCCTAGACCGGATGTGTTCACGAGACACGGCGACGGGAAGCGTCTGGAAAGAAGACGCTAAACAGTCTTTCCCGTCGCTAAGAAGTGTGCATTTTGCTGATGGGGAGGCCCATCGGTTGCCCAGACGCGAATGCCCTTTCTATCGCGAGTGCCGGCATGCTTTGAAGGTTCTCTCTCGGCTGCAGACAGGTCTCTCTGACAGCCGGCCGTTGTCGAGTAAGGCATTATATCGTTGTTTAGTTAGGGGGGCCGCTAGCGATGGTCTGATTGGCGAGCTCGGTCTGACGGAGGCGGAGGGTCGCTTACTGTGGCCTTGGGCCCCCAGGATGAGGTGTCTCAATAATGACGAGGCTTCCCTCACCTGGCTGGTCATTCGGAATGCCCTCTGGGTCGGCAAGAAATTGTTTGCAGCGCAACAGGCCATTTCGCCTGAGTGCGGCCGGTGCGGTGATTTGGAGGAGACTATTAGTCACGCCTTCTTTCACTGCCCGGTCGTACGGCCGCTGTGCAAGCTTCTTGAAGGCTACATGGTCCGCATCCTCAATGGAAAGTTTTTTGTCCTGGAAGCCAGTTCTGTGTGCAGCAATGTGGTACCGAGGTTGAACAGACAGGAACACTATGTGTTTCTCTGCTTACTCGGCGTTATGCGTGTCGTGATGTGGACGACGAGAAAGAAGGAACTCTACGAGGATGAGTCTTTTTCTTCTCAGACCCTGGTGGCATTTTACAAACACCAAATCAAAGTCAAAATCCGGTCTGAGAGAAAGAGACTCTCTTCGCTGGAGTTTGGCGAAAGGTGGGTGACTGTTGCGCGCTTGTGTCGCGTGGTAGGAGCCAACCTTACTTTCACTTTGGACGTTCCAGGGACTTAAGAATTTTGAGTTACCGGAAGGACGTGACCACCCAGCCCAGGTAAGTTAGAATTTTTTAGGCCATTTTGATTTAGTTTGTTCCTAATTTAGTTAACTTAGCTAGAGTATGCAAGGTCATTGGGCCCCCCTTTTTTTGTCCCCTTGTTTTGTTTCACTCCCCCTTTCCTTCCCCCTGTTAGGTGACAGGAATTGGAGTTCTCCAGGAGTGCGATGGAGGGCTTATGTTAATTCATATTTATTGT
Source organism: Sepioteuthis lessoniana (assembly GCA_963585895.1). Taxonomy (NCBI): domain Eukaryota; kingdom Metazoa; phylum Mollusca; class Cephalopoda; order Myopsida; family Loliginidae; genus Sepioteuthis; species Sepioteuthis lessoniana. Next base: position 31,151,427 of record OY757944.1, read on the forward strand.
TTACTTATATTTTGTACTATTTATTTATCTCATTTGATTATTTTTCCTCCTTCGACACTATTTTCGACTGGTTAACTCCTTTTTCTGCCATGTCTTAGTACGTGGGGGGGACCCCATACTAACCATCATAATGTATATATGTTTTGTTCATTTTCGTTTTTAGGGGAGTTTTTAATAAATGTATATAGCGTTCGTTTAGTCTTTTAAAATCGCTCCCCTCCCCCTCACTTTGTAAATATGGGATTAAGTTTAGAAGTCCATGGAGCAGTAGTGTTTTGGTGATTGTTGTTTTTGGTGAATGCAGTATGATAGTGATATGTTTATTTGAGGTATTTTGGTGTTTTTTTAATTTGGAGATATGTATTGGTCAGTGAATGAGTCTAGTTAAGTTAGAGATTAGGATAGTGTTGACCAGCCTTCCCCTCCCATTTTTTAGGCCTTGTGCCAAATTTGTAATTTTCCCATTGTTTTTTTAAATTACAATAAATAATTTCAAGGAGACAGCCAGTTGTCTAGTTTGGTCCAAATTTTGACCGTTTTTTTAAAAAATCAGTTTATTTTCAGTGAAAACATTCCATTGGATTTTACCACCTCATCACGACAACTTCTCCCGGCTGGGCTGAAATTTTCTGACCCGGTTGGAAAAAACAAAAGTTAAGTTCTTTTTCTCCCATTTTTTTGTGTTTGTTTTTTTTGTTTTTTTTCTCCTCTTCATTTCTACATTCATTCTTTCATCTAGCACATTATTTATGGCCGGCCGGGCAGAAGGCTCGGCCATAAAGGCCCTTTTCTCACCTAGTAAGGGTGACCCTCCCCCCCAGGTGAAAAAGAAGAAAAATACATCACTTGCCCCGAAAAATGCCCCTTCCCCTGACCAGAAAGAAAAAACGCCCCCCAAAAAATCACCTTCCCCAGAAAAGGAAGAAAAATCATCTCCCCAAAAAGGGGGAGATAAAAAAGAAAATAGTTGGACAGCCCCCCCGAAAATACAGGTCGATGTCGACGACCTGCTCCAGCGAGCAAAGGCCATCTCCAGTGAAATACAGGAGCATGGCCTTATGTTCAATTTGGAGGAGGTAAGACAAGACCAGATAAAAAGAACGGTGTCTGTCTTTTTAGTGGACAAACGATCCAGAAAAATCGTTAAGCCCGCAAAAGACATGGTCCTTCGTCAAATTTCCAGCCTGGGCGTAAAGGCACAAGCGATAATCGCTGGTGCTTCTTACGCTTTCTGGGATATATTGTTACCGACCACAGAAGAAGCCGTCGCCCTAACAAAAAAAACCCTTGAAAACAAGGAATATTTTTTTAGAACAGAATATATGGGGCGACGGCGGACCACGGTTTCAGTATACGAGGTCCCTAGCTTCCTTCGAGACGCAAACTTAGCCGCCTATATGCTTCAGTTTGGTGACATCGTCTCAGCAACACACGATGGAATGCGCGGGGAATGGAGGTTCGATATCATGTTGGATATGAAAACCTTCTACTCCGTTCCCAACTGGTTGGAGGTGGAAGGGCGCAGGCTTCCCGTAATAGTATCGGGAAGGAAACCCGCCTGCTGGCACTGTGGCGAGATTGGTCACCTCTCCGCAGTTTGCCCGGGGAAGAAGGCCCCGAAGAAGCCCGACCACAAACCCGGTACCCTCTCACCTGTGGTTAAAATAAACACGGAAAAGGAGGCTCCCGTAGTCTCGCCCACACCAGCGGGTAAAAAAAACCCCACTCCCCCTTCGTCCCCTACGGTTAACTCCGAAGAGGCGAAGGCTGAGTGGCTGACTGTGGGAAAAGGTGGGAGGAAGCTCCAACCTGAGGATCCTCGCTCCCAAAAGTCGTCCCAGGTAGGCACCGACAGTTTGAACCCATCAAAAAAGTCCAACAGCCCCTCTACCACTTATGCCCAAAAATCATCCCCCCCAAAAAATAAAGGCCCATTCAAGACCCCACCCAAACAACACACTCCTCCCAAGGTCAGATGCTTCAGCCCAGGCCGGGAGAAGTTTGAAAAACTACTCGAATTTAAAAAGCGGCTGGACCAGGAGAGAAAATCATCTCCACGACCAGGGTCCTCTCATTCCACCCCTTCATCACCTAGACATCCTCGCACCATCCGACCGCCACCAACAACACCACCTCATAGATCCATGCCTCCACCTCTCATGTCCGTCTTAATACAGAAGAAAAAGGGACCCACCCACCCTCCGCTGCCGTTGGAATCACCACCAACTAGACCAGCACCACCAGCAACAGCAACCTCATCATCACCATCTACCACACCAAAGAAACGGCAGCGGAGCTCGTCAATCGACAGCTCGGGGGATGAGGTCCCCAAACATATAAAAAAAAAGGATAAACCACGTCATCACACCGGTTTAAACATCTGCCGGGTGGATGAGGGGGCCCTGGATCGTCTTCATAAGGTCCAGCCGCAGCTGTTGAAAGACTTAAGGGTCCTCCACAACTTCAAAGAAGTCAACGGTTGCAATGTGGAGGACCCTAAAAATTTTCCCAACACATGGATCACCACCGTCATTCGGAAGGGCCGAGGGTCGGAAGGTGTGATGAAAATGCTCGGGGAAGCCAACGAGGCCCTCGGCCCTATATCATTCATAAAAGACGATCTTGCATCCTGTAAGGGGCTCGTTGGGAGGGTCCCTGTTGTTTTGCACCCCTCCCTTTATAGGGCTTTAAAATTAACTTTTCCGCGGGACGTCGGGGGTCTCGCTCATGACGGAGCCATCAATAATGAGATGGCCACGGGATCCATGAGCCAGACCGTCGGAGTCCTGACCCCAGCCATGTTTAGTCCGGGCACTCAACCCCTGTAATGTTCATGATGGATTTAAGATTGGCGAGTATAAATGGCCGCGGCCTGAGGTCGGAATCGAGAAGATCCCACCTATTTTTATACCTCCAGCGTCGCGGCATTGATATATGTTGTTTGCAGGAGACTCGTTTTGATTTCAACTTCCATGAAGATATTCTGTCGAAGGACTATTTGTCCTTCTCAGCATGTTTTGATGGTCGTTCCAGAGGTGTCACCTGGCTGATAAGTAGACGTCTGGGCGCCACGTGTGCTCTTGTTCTTTCAGATCCGGCGGGCAGACTTTGCGTGGTGGACGTTACCATAAAGGATAAGGCGTTTCGGCTGATTGGGGTTTATGGACCCAACGCTACTAGTGAGCTCCCTGCGTTTTTCCGGCGCATCGAGCCGTACGTCAGTCCGTCGAAGCGGGTAATTTTAGTGGGAGATTGGAACGCCGTCCTTGATCCCAATTTAGATAGAGGGGCTATTAGTTCGGGTACTAACACGTTGGATGCCAGATATTTTCGCGAGTTTGTACAGCGACTTGATCTCGCTGACAAATTTCGCGAAAGGCATCCAAATAAGTTAGTTTGGACTTGGACCGGTAGGGGCGCCTCGGCCCAGCTTTATAGCTATTTGGACCGAGTGTTAGTTAAGCGAGTCGACTTAGACTATTTAGGTGGTCCAAGTTTTGAGCCATATAAAGATTCCGACCACAAATTTTTATGTGTGTCGATTAGGTTAGATAAGGCTAGATGTAGGATGTCTGGTTACTGGAAATTCAACCTTTCCCTTTTGGCGGAGGCTGACTTCCGGAACCAGCTAGAACTAACGATAAAGCGGGAATTGACGGGGGCTATTATGGGAAATAGGTGGTGGGCTAACCTTAAGGATAGCATTAGATCCTTTGCTGCCGACTATAGTAGGAGACTCAAGTCAGCTAGGGTAGCGGAGCAAAGGTCGATTAAGGATAAGCTAGATAGGGCGGTGTTGGCGGGAGATAGTGGGCAAGTTAACGTAGCTAAGGCCGAGCTGGCCTCCTTGCAAATTAAGGAGTACCAAGCTCTGGTAGTTAGGGCTAGGTTAAAGAGAATGTCGTGCGAGGCGACGAATATGGCCCAGGAATTACGGGCCGAGGAACTCAGGCATGCTACAGATCGGCATATCGCCAGTGTCACATCGCCGGAGGGGCTCCGTCGAACTACAAACGAAGCCATCTGTGGTGAGTTCCGGCAGTATTTCTTGAAGCTTTTCACCAGGGAGCCCGGACTGAGTACTGCTCAGTTCGACACCTATCTTGCCGACTTTCCTCGTCTTTCGGCGACTGAAGCGGCTGGGTGTGAGGGGCGCATAAAGGAGGAGGAGATTCGGGATGCACTGAAGTCGGTCGGGCTGGACAAGTCCCCCGGAATTGATGGTCTGCCCTATGAAGTGTACTTGAGGTTGTCGCACATGTTTGTCCCCTTGCTGGCAACCATCTATAACAACTGGATGAGGCAGGGTACTATACCCAGACGCTTCACCAGGGGTATAGTGAAGTTGCTTCGTAAGAACAAACATGGTGGGGATGGGATTAGTAACTTTCGCCCTTTAACGATGCTTAACACTGACTTAAAGATTTTGGCGAAGATCCTGGCAAACCGTTTGCAGACTGTCCTGCCTAGTCTGATTTGCCCCGAGCAGACTTGTGCTGTGAAGGGTAGGACTATCCAGGACAGTCTTCATCTGGTCCGCACGATCGTAGAAAAAGTCGACGGAAATGCCGCGCTGATCAATTTAGATCAGTCCAAGGCCTTCGATAGGGTTGACCATGCTTTTCTGGAGGCTGTCTTGTCTTCGGCCGGCTTCGGGGTTGATTTTCGCACCTGGATACGTCTCCTTTATGCGTCCCCCGGAGTCATGGTGGAGGTGAATGGGGTAAGGTCGGAGCCCTTCACTCTGACTCGATCGATTCGGCAAGGTTGCCCGTTATCGCCTATGTTATATATCCTGGCGTTAGAGCCTTTTCTACGCAGGATAAAGGCGAACCCGGTCCTACGCGGCCTCACGCTACCTGGCGCCAGTGAGGTAGCCAGGTACACTGCATACGCTGACGACGTCAGCGTGCTTGTAACGAGCAGTGCCGAGGTGGAGGAGGTGAGCAAAGAAATCGGAAGGTACGAAGCTGTAACAGGGGCCAAGATTAACCGCGAAAAGTCTGTCGGCTTGCGGTTGGGCTCGTGGAAAGGCTATGCCCTTCCCGGCCCTTTCATTTGGAAAGACGGTCCGTGCAAGATACTCGGCGTCTGGTTTGGGCCTGATCTTCAATTGGAAAAAAATTGGTCGGAAGTACTGGATAAGGTCGTAGCCGCAACTGAGTTGTGGCTGCGTAGACGGCTTTCCCTTAAGGGTCGGGCAGAGGTGTGCTGTTCGCACATCTACTCCCTAGCCGTATACCGACTTTCAGTGCTTCCTATCCCGGCCACCATCCTATTCAAGCTGGAAAGGATTCTCTTCCAGTTTCTCTGGGCAAAGAGACATCCTTTGGTGCGACGGGAGATCTGTTACCTTCACCCTTCTGAAGGCGGTCTAGGAGTACCTAACGTCGAGGTACGGCGCCATACTTTGCGTCTTACTTTCCTAGACCGGATGTGTTCACGAGACACGGCGACGGGAAGCGTCTGGAAAGAAGACGCTAAACAGTCTTTCCCGTCGCTAAGAAGTGTGCATTTTGCTGATGGGGAGGCCCATCGGTTGCCCAGACGCGAATGCCCTTTCTATCGCGAGTGCCGGCATGCTTTGAAGGTTCTCTCTCGGCTGCAGACAGGTCTCTCTGACAGCCGGCCGTTGTCGAGTAAGGCATTATATCGTTGTTTAGTTAGGGGGGCCGCTAGCGATGGTCTGATTGGCGAGCTCGGTGTGACGGAGGCGGAGGGTCGCTTACTGTGGCCTTGGGCCCCCAGGATGAGGTGTCTCAATAATGACGAGGCTTCCCTCACCTGGCTGGTCATTCGGAATGCCCTCTGGGTCGGCAAGAAATTGTTTGCAGCGCAACAGGCCATTTCGCCTGAGTGCGGCCGGTGCGGTGATTTGGAGGAGACTATTAGTCACGCCTTCTTTCACTGCCCGGTCGTACGGCCGCTGTGCAAGCTTCTTGAAGGCTACATGGTCCGCATCCTCAATGGAAAGTTTTTTGTCCTGGAAGCCAGTTCTGTGTGCAGCAATGTGGTACCGAGGCTGAACAGACAGGAACACTATGTGTTTCTCTGCTTACTCGGCGTTATGCGTGTCGTGATGTGGACGACGAGAAAGAAGGAACTCTACGAGGACGAGTCTTTTTCTTCTCAGACCCTGGTGGCATTTTATAAACACCAAATCAAAGTCAAAATCCGGTCTGAGAGAAAGAGACTCTCTTCGCTGGAGTTTGGCGAAAGGTGGGTGACTGTTGCGCGCCTGTGTCGCGTGGTAGGAGCCAACCTTACTTTCACTTTGGACATTCCAGGGACTTAAGAATTTTGAGTTACCGGAAGGACGTGACCACCCAGCCCAGGTAAGTTAGAATTTTTTTTAGGCCATTTTGATTTAGTTTGTTCCTAATTTAGTTAACTTAGCTAGAGTATGCAAGGTCATTGGGCCCCTCCTTTTTTTTTTGTCCCCTTCTTTTGTTTCACTCTCCCTTCCCTTCCCCCTGTTAGATGACAGGAATTGGAGTTCTCCAGGAGTGCGATGGAGGGCTTATGTTAATTCATAATTATTGTTTACTTATATTTTGTACTATTTATTTACCTTATTTGATTATTTTTCCTCCTTCGACACTATTTTCGACTGGTTAACTCCTCTTTCTGCCATGTTTTAGTACGTGGGGGGGACCCCATACTAACCATCATAATGTATATATGTTTTGTTCATTTTCGTTTTTAGGGGACTTTGTAAATAAAGATGTATATAGCTTTCATTTGTTTTTAAATTGTTCCCCTCCCCCTCACTTTGTAAATATGGGATTAAGTTTAGAAGTCCATGGAGCAGAAGTGTTGTTTTGGTGATTGTTGTTTTTGGTGAATGCAGTATGATAGTGATATGTTTATTTGAGGTATTTTGGTGTTTTTTAATTTGGAGATATGTATTGGTCAGTGAATGAGTCTAGTTAAGTTAGAGATTAGGATAGTGTTGACCAGCCTTCCCCTCCCATTTTTTAGGCCTTGTGCCAAATTTGTAATTTTCCCATTGTTTTTTTAAATTACAATAAATAATTTCAAGGAGACAGCCATGTTACTATTGGCTTGAAGGTGAGTGCTATTCATTGATGTTCTATATAAACCTTCATTACACAAAAAGTACTGACTCTGACTAATCTAATCAACAGTCTAGATATCATCACTTTATTATACTTACAAGAGTTGATTACCTGGTCCCAGGGGTCCTACCCTCCATTGCCCAGTCAGCTGGGGCTGTAGAATACACTAACTGCACCTCTGCAGAGGGGTAAGACCCCCCCCTAACGAGTGTCCTGGATATGACACTAAACAATCTGATGGTGAGGTTCCAGCAATGATGGAGCTTTGGGGAATGCGGAGTACCCCTTCATTGCCATTGCTCCCAGGTCCCCTCTGGCCCAGAGTGGTAGCACCTGATAAGGCCCTATCTATGGGTTAAATAGAATTAACAGCATACTTATGCTAAAATGAATTGTTTGAGTAAAACTGAATAGTTTGAAATAGAAATGACTTTTACAATTAAACCGTACTTACATTTAAACTGCGTGCTTATGTTTAACTGAATTATTTGAAATAGAACTGTTTTTCGACATTAAAACTGTATTTACACTTAACTGAATTATTACATATAACTGCTTGAATAGTTAGAAATGGAAATGTTTTTGACCATTAAACTGTACTTATGCTAAACTGAACTGTTTTAAATAGAACAGATTATTTACATAAAAATGGATTTGGCATTAAATAACCTACAAAGGTTGATATGCCATAAAACCCAACAAACCAAACCAATCCTACCCTCCAGGTAATACCTGCTTAGCGAAATTGAGCTTATCACTTGGCATCTGATGTGCTCCAAAAGGGGAATGCTGGGGAGATCAAGTATGTTTTGTGAGTGCCACGAATGAGTCTTGATTCATATGTGCCATCTTATATTAAAATGACCCTGTATCAAATCTGACTGGGTCAAAAGTCAGATAAATCATTAATCATTTGAATTTAAAATTTTGAAAATCTAAAATATTTAAAAGGCTTAAATCTTGCTTTATGCTTACATGGATATGTATATGCTTAAAGTGTTTATGATAGCAATTATTGTCATAGTAAATGGTTGCCCAGTTGGCTGGGGATGTAGAATACACCAACTGCATCTCTGCAGAGAGGTAAGACTCCCCCAATGAGTGTCCTGTGGCCCAGTCGGCTGGGACTGTAGAATACACAGACAGTATCTCTGCAGAGGGGGTAAAACTCCCCTAATGAGTGTCCTGGATATGACACTAAACAGTCTGATGGAGAGGCTCCAGTAATTCTGGAGCTTTGGAGAATATGGAGTACCTCTTTATTGCCATCACTCCCAGGTCCAGTCTGGCCCGGAGTGGTAGCACTGATAGGGTCCTATCTATGAGTTAAATAGAACTAAACTGTGTTTTTGTACTAAACTGAATTGTTTGAAATTAACTGTTTTGATATTTAACTGTGTAAACAAAAAACTGTATTTATGCTAAATTGAATTGTTTGAAATAGAACTGTTTATATGTATAAAAATGGATTTGGCATTAAATAACCTAAAATGGTCGATGTGCCATAAAACTAAGCCAAAGCATAGTAAATAGACTTGCCAACCAGAGTTCAAATCCTAGACAAGACAGCTTATATTTCCTTTCACACAAATGCTTTTGGAAAAGGTAGGAATCCATCTGTTTTCTTCCTGGCTCGGGATGAATCGTAGGGTAGACTGGGTTCTTAAACCATGCATGGTAACTAGTCTAGAAGAAGGAAAACCTTGAAATTTTTGGACACTGTTAAAAAAACTTAAATTGTGTTAGATCAAGCTTATGGTGAAGCAGATGAGTAAAGATTCTTATTGCAACGATTGAGTGAACATTATATCATTCCTGTATCCAGAACATTGTAATGATTAAGTGAATATTATATCATTACAGGATCCAGAACATTGAAATGATTGAGTGAACATCATTACAGGATCCAGAACATTGTAATGATTGAGTGAATATTATATCATTACAGGATCCAGAACATTGTAATGATTGAGTGAATATTATATCATTCTAGGATCCAGAACATTGTAATGATTGAGTGAACATCATTACAGGATCCAGAACATTGTAATAATTGAGTGAATATTATATCATTACAGGATCCAGAACATTGAAATGATTGAGTGAATTATATATCATTCCAGGATCCAGATCATTGTAATGATTGAGTGAATTATATATCATTCCAGGATCCAGAACATTGTAATGATTGAGTGAATATTATATCATTCCAGGATCCAAAACATTGTAATGATTGAGTGAATATTATATCATTCCAGGATCCGAAACATTGTAATGATTCACCTCAGTACTGATTTTCCAAACTGTCATCCAGATAGAAGCATTGAGAGCCATGCATAGACACAAAGGTCTGTTCTATTTGTAGTAAAGACAAGTATTAATTCTGGTTGCCAGCCACTTAAAATACACGTGGAGACATAGTTATATATAACAGTCATTATGCAACTGTTTAGGTTGATATATTCTATTTGAATCTTTCTTTGAATTTTACTTCATATATCATTTAGTCATACTAGCTGAAGTCCCTCCCTATCTATGCCATTTAAGAAGGACAACTGGGATAATAGAGATGGCAAGAGTAACAGACATAAATAGAATAATTATAATAATAATACTAGCTGAAGTACCTGTATATGTCATGTAAGAGATCAACACTTACATAATAGACATGGCAGCACTTACATAGTAATACTAGCTGAAGTACCTGTCTATGCAACTAAGAGGTAAAGACTGGGATAATAAAAATGGCAAGACTAACAAAGTAATATAGCTGAAGTGCCTCTCTATACCAGCCAAGAAGGACAACTAGGTTAATAGACAGGGCAAAACTAATAAATATAAATAGAACAATAATAATAATAATAATAGCTGAAGTACCTGTCTATGCAACTAAGAGGTAAAGACTGGGATAATAAAAATGGCAAGACTAACAAAGTAATATAGCTGAAGTGCCTCTCTATACCAGCCAAGAAGGACAACTGGGTTAATAGACATGGCAAAACTAATAGACATAAATAGAACAATTATAATAATAATAATACTAGCTGAAGTACCTGTCTATGCAACTAAGAGGTAAAGACTGGGATAATAGACATGGCAAGACTAACAGACAAAGTAATACTAACTGAAGTACTTGTCTATGCTAGCTAAGAGGTGAAGATTGGGATCATAGACACAAAAAGACTAAAAATCATAAATAGAACTATGATAATAATAATAGCAGAAGTACCTGTCTATGCTAGCTAAAGATGTGAAGATTTGAATCACTGCTGGTAATAATGAGGGAAAAGAAATTCTAAAGTAAGTCCTGTCAATTGTCAACCCTTAAACTCGAGAACCCTTTCCATAAAATATCTTCTTGTGCCCAATAAGTATATATTGAAATCGGCACTCGGTGTCTTTCAAACCATATGTGGCTCTTTCATCTTTCATCCGTCACTTTTTCATCTCTTTTTCTTAACTGCCAAGAAAAAAATCTTAAATGAGAGAAAAATATAAAACCGAAAGAAAAATTAAAAGTATATTTACGCGGCAGCTGACATCATGATCAATCACGGAACCTGCTGTGTTAAGCTGATACATTCTTTGATATCACATAAAAATGGTGAAGAAGGAATCATTTAAGCAACTCTTAGACAGTGATGGGATGTAATACAAGGTTGATTTAATGTAGGGACCCTTCAGAATGCAAGACTCTCAAGGAAGCAGCGCCAAAAATTGCTTTGTTCAATCGGTATTACTCTTATCAGGCAGATCTGGCTTTGGGCAATAAACTAACCCTAACTCCTTTAGATGAAGAGGTGAGTGCTGCATATTGAACAATTAGACAAGGAGTCAGCCTCCAGCAGTTAACAAGACACATGTGGATTTTTTTTAATACTTATCTGTGGCTCTTTCTTCCCTTATCAGAATGGAAGGGAGAGTGGCAGGAATCAATTTCAGTCTGTGTCTCTTTTGGTATTTATTAAATGTAAAAAGATTCCTTTTTATAAAAAACAAAAAAAAAGAAATTTTTTTTATATTTTTCAGTTCATTCTTAAGTTAAATTTTATCCAAAATCTTGAATATGGCTTGTTTTTCTCTGAAACACGACTTGTTCTACATCAAACTATCTATAGAGGACAGACAGATAAACTATCGATAGGGGACAGAGAGACAAGCAAACTATAGAGGACAGATAGACAAACTATCTATAGGGGACAGACAGACAATCTATCTATAGCGAACAGACAAACTATCTATAGGGGACAGACAGACAAACTAACAATAGAGGACAGACAGACAATGTATTTATCTATAGGGGACAGATAGACAATGTATCTATCTCTAGAGGACAGACAAACTATCTATCTCTAGAGGACAGACAGACAAACTATCTATAAGGGACAAACAAACTATCTATAGAGGACAGACAGACACACTATCAATAGAGGACAGACAGACACACTATCTATAGGGGACAGACAGACAAACTATCTTGAGAGGACAGACAGAGAAACAAATCAACACTTTCTAATTAGTAATAAAGATAATTATTTACACAAGGGTTTCTTAAACTTTTTACTTATCATACACTTTGTAAACAAATTTGATTTTATTTATCTCCAAACAAATTAAATGAATATTCAATTGCAAAATATAACAAATTTACCAGTGGAGGAGTCCCTATAAGTCCCTATAACAAGATAGCTCAGATATTGAACAGCAGCCTTGAAGTAAACGAGTTCAAACTCTAATCATGCTATTACATTCACTTTCAGACTAATACACTTAGGAAAGGCATGAACCCAATTCCTCCTGCTATTGGTTAAATAGTACCACTACTCTTGTTCTACAAGGATGGCTTTGGCATTAAATAACCTACAAAGGTTGATATGACATTAAACAAAGAAACTAAACTATTACTAATTTACACATCTTCAATATAATTTACATGAGAAAAGAATCTGTAAAATATAATTACAAACATATCTTTAATTCTTGAAGTATTTCTTAATAGGAAGAAATTGGAGGGTGTTGAGGAGATCATGAATATTAGATTGCAGGTTTGTGAGTTTGAGCCACTAATTCCTACGTTCTATGTTCAAAGTACTTTTCTGTGTGCTTAGAAAATAATAAATATGGCTAAATCCAGATTCCACTAAGACAAACTTGGAAAACCTAGTCAAATTGAATCAACAGTTGCATGAAAATTGGGATATTTTGTAATGTTTTTTTTTTTTTTTTTTTTTTTTGTTCATTCAGCTGTGGTTGGTGTATTGTGGTAGTTGATGTGCTGACACCTTGTGAACTTCACTTTGTGTGTGATTTGAAAGATGCACAAATGAATGTGCAATGTCATCTAATTCAGGAACTTATGTTTTACAAGTTCTAATTGAAACATAATGCTGTGGAACCAACCAAATACATTTGTTACACAAAAGGTAAAGACGCAGTTTATCAGACGACAATAACCAGATGGTTCAAGAAACTTTGCTTGGGTCGTAAAAACCTTGACCATTAAGTCAAGTCAGATAGGCCTAAAAGTGTGGATTCCAAGGCTGTGCACCAAGCAAATCAGGTGAGTAACATTCGGAGAATATCATGTGAGCACAACATCTCACAGTTCAGTGGGGTTTGTCTACTTCACAGCCTCAGCTGAAGTATCCAGAACTTCCAGACTGCATATCACATTATCAAAATATTGCAAAACTTTTGACTCAACTAAGTATTATAGATTGATTTCTTCATTTTTGCTGTTTTTAGTTTCTATATTTTTTCAGCTTTCTTTGTGATGTGGAAACTAGTTTAAAAAATGGCTTCATTCGTTGTTGTTTTTTTCTTTGTTTAATGGCATATCAACCTTTTTGGATTATTTAATACCAAAGCCGTCCTAGTAAAATAACAGCAACCCATAGTAGAGGGAATAACGGGGTACATACATTTTTGAGGGCATTTGTCCAAAATTGGACATATTAGCAGAAATAGAATTCAAACTACAAGGCCACAGTCCAGAACTTTAGCAATTACACAATATGGACTCCACCCCAAAAATGAACTAACATGATTTCTTGAATTGTTATATAGTCATGCAGAATCATAACAACCCCAACAATAAAGATGCAGGAAGACTTCTTTAAACAAATATGTACCTCTCACTTTATTTGTAAGGGTTCAAAAAGGGTTACTCAAGGTTTGCGTTTGAGAGAGACCTGGAAACCGAACAGAAACTGCAATATTTTGACCCCCACTCTTATGGCCATCAACGTTGTGTCTTTCTTGTTCTCCAGGGCAGCTCAACCAGAGGCCCTGGGGCTCAGCTCTCTGCTGGGTGATGGCTTTCTTTACTGCATCTTATCAGCAACTTCTCTGGACCCCAACTCATCAGGGCCCCAAGGGCCCCCTCCGCCGGCTTTCTCTACCCCATCTTGTCTTCTAACTCGTCTAATCTCCAACTGTGACCAACTCCGTCCGATCTCTAACTGCAACTCTGACTTCTGTCTTGACTGAGTTATATAATAGTTCAAAGCCCACTCAATCGCCTACTCGATCTTTGGAATGGCATGATTGATCGTCATCCAGTGGAAATAACTGTCATACAGTTCACAGGTCACTCTCTTCTGGTGCATCAGTCTATGAGTGTACCATGGGAATTTTTTTTACTTCGTCCCATTTCATTAGCCAATTTCTGCCCACGCGATTTCCTCTCATAACTGCCATCAGAATGTGTCACCTCTCTCCAGTGCATCACCTTGGAATGGCATTTTTGGCCGGATCGAAGACCAAAATACAACAGAATGGTTCCCCCCGTTCCCTCCCCCCCACCACGTTCAACTGTACTTTTACATCAGAATAAAGGGAGGTAATGGTGATATAAATGTTAGGAAGGAATACTAAAACCATTTCATTCTCAATGATCTTATTTGAAGCAGAGAAAGAGTTTCTATGGTGTGATGGCAAAAGTGCTGACTACAGACTTGTAGTAAGAAAGTTCAAACTCCAGTTATGCTATTACATTCACTTTTAGACTAATGCCCTTTGGAAAGGTAAGAACCTCTTTACCTTCCCATCTATGGGTTAAATACTATCACTACTGTTCTTTCACAAGGATATTAAATAATCCATGAAGGTTGATATGCCATTAAATAAAGAAAGCAGACCTCATTGGAAGCCTTTGACTGCATTGCCATTTATTAGAAAATAACAAACAGAACAGGTTTCTTAATTTCATTGGTTTGGGAAATTAACATAATCAGATATACATTTATTTGCTCCTGAGTATGGAGGCAGGTTTCTATTGGAATTTATATATATATATATATATATATATATATATATTTAACTTGGGATTGCATAGATACAAAGTCAATAACACTCGGTGATTGCCAGTTTTTCACCTATGCTATCAAATGACTGAGATTATATATATATATGTATATACATATACATATATATATATATATTTATGTGGATGACTATATATATATGTATATACTCCCCTACCCCCATAGGGTTGAGTTCTCTAGCGAATAAAAGTAATCGCGTTGCCATTAGCATTTATTGCAAGGCTCTTCATATACGAATTGAGCTCACAGTAGCTGTTAAGCGGATGTATGTAAACAATAGGCATTGTGATTCATAACCATTTAAAATTTACTTCACTGCTCCTGGTTCCTCGTGGCTGAGGGGTAGAGTCTTGGATTGGCATTTGAGTCAACCGGGTTTCGATCCTAGCTACGGGAAGCTAGTATGTCTGGCCACACTGATGAGTTCTGATAGAACAAAACAGATCTGTCTGTGGATAACTATATATATATATGTGTGTGTGTGTGTGTGTGTGTGTGTGTGAGTAATATTTTCCTCACACTATCACATTATGAACACCCACAAGTATTGCCAGTAAATTTAAGTAATATTTTAGTATTGTCAATAATTATAAGCACTTTTTTTTTACATTATTGCATTATAAGCATCCATAAGTATAATCAAAGATCATTAAAAGATCTGTTAAATTTATTACAATTATTATTATTGCAAAAGTTACCTAAAATCTATCATCATTTTTATTACCAGCCTATAAATACCATACCACGAAAAAAAAAAGTAACATGATGATGATTTTAATTATAATCATCATCATCACTCAACAAAACTGTCTACAAAATAGACGTTTCATATTCAAATCGAAAACCTTTAGCTACCATAACTTTGGAAAGAAAAAGAAATTATGACGACCACAATTTATTTCCCCCCTCACCTATTTTTTACTTTCTCACACTCTCTTCCTTCTTCTCACCCTTTTCCCATCAACAGACAGTGGAAAATATGTGTATTTATGAAAAGATGCATGCCAGTACATATATATATATATATATATATATATATATATACTTTCTTTAAGAAAAAACAACGAAACCGGTCACATAGGATTATAAATTACCAGGAAAATTTTAAATATTCATTCATGAATAATTTCTTGTCCTGATGGAACTACTCCCCACTCCGGTTTAACTGGACCAAGAATACTATATATATATATATATATATATATTTTAATTTTTTTTTCTATATGTAAAAGCTCTATCATTGATATTGAGCACTATTTAACAATACAGCAACATTTGGTCCTCCATTAACTCACCAAGTGAGCTAGTAAGAACCATAAACCTCTTCTATATATATATATATATATATATATATAAGGTTTGTTATTTTCATTTGTTGGGGAATTAGCATAATTAAATATACACTTATTCACTCCTAAGTATGGAGATAGGTTTCTTTTGGTATTTAAATATCTTGATAAAGATTCAAATAAAAAAAAAATCCTATATATATATAAAGAGAGAGAGAGAGAGAGAGAGAGAGAGAGAGAGAGAGAGAGAGTGTGTAACAGAAATACCTCTCACTTTTTATATTGTCACCTGAAAATTGATACTGCTATCAGTAAAAAATTCTATCCAAAACAGCAGCATTTTGATGTCACATAAAATAAGCATGAAAGGTTCTCTGTAATTATAAATTCACCCATCTTAAAAAAACAGGGAGAAATTTTTGTGAGATGCGGTTACCATTGCTACTTGCCTAGTGATGCTTTAAAATATGGGAGGTATTTCTGTCGCACGCTGTATTGATAACGTAGTTTGATATATTTATAAATAAAAAAATGCTCAATTTCAGTGATACAGTCTATGTAGATTCAAGTTGTGATAGCATAGACAGAAGGTCTATGGTACTTGGTGACAGTCAGTTTCTCACCTATGAAACTAATATATATATATATATATATATATAGGCAGCATTTTCTCTTTTAAAATATTTGATTAAATAAAACAGACTCTTTGCTTTTGCTAATCTAATAGTTGATCCATTCAAGTCTTCATAAGAGTCATTTGACATCTGGATGGAATGAAGTTAAAAAAACTCCATATTTTTCCAAATTACTTTTGGCCCCAGTTGGAGCCATCTTTGGGGGAACAAGCATTGGAATGACAAATGCATTTATATAAACAGTGGGAGGAACAACAAAAGAGAACAACTTTATAAAAGGAAAGAGGAAGAATTTAACCCAAAGCTGAGAAGGGATAAATAAGGGTGTTTATACAAATACTCCCTATTAACTAAGGTATTAATCTGAAAGGGAACTTGATTACTACTATGATGCAGTCTATTTGATAAGAATTAGTTTGGTTTGGTTTTATGGCATATCAACCATTCTAGGTTATTTAATGCCAAATACTTTTTATACATATATATTAAATATATAGAATTTGGTTTGGTTAGGTTTTATGGCATATCAACAATTGGTTTGGTTTGGTTTGGTTTGTTTGGTTTTATGACATATCAACCTTTGTAGGTTATTTAACGCCAAATCCATCTTTACGTAAATAATCAGTGCTATTTAAAACAATTCAATTTAGCATGAGTACACAGTTTAATTGTCAAAAACATTTCCATTTCAAACTATTCATACAGTTATACATAACAATTCAGTTTAGCGTATGTACAGTTTCAATGTCAAAAACAGTTCAATTACAAACAATTCAGTTTAGCATAAGTACGCGGTTTAAATATAAGTACAGTTTAATTGTGAAAAACATTTCTATTTCAAGCTATTCAGTTTAGTCAAGCAGTTCTAATTCAGCTAATTCAGTTTAGTCTAAGTACAGATTTTGTTTATACACTGTTAACATTCAACACAGTTCTATGTTAAACAATTCAGTTTAGTGTAAATACAGTTTCAATGTCAAAAAACAGTTCTATTTCAAATAATTCAGTTTAGCATAAGCACGCAGTTTAAATGTATGTATGGTTTAATTGAGAAAAACATTTCTCTTTCAAACTATTCAGTTTAATCAAACAATTCAGTTTAGCATAAGTATGCCGTTAGTTCTATTTAACCCATAGATAGGGCCCTATCAGGTGCTACCACTCCGGGCCAGAGTGGACCTGGGAGCAATGGCAATGAAGGGGTGCTCCACATTCCCCAAGGACCCAGCAATACTGGAACCTCACCACCAGATTGCTTAGTGTCATATCCAGGACACTTGTTGGGGCGGGGTCTTAACTCTCTGCAGAGTTGCAGTCAGTGTATTCTACAGCCCCAGCCAACTGGGCAAATCAACAATTTTTGGTTATTCAACGCCAAATCCTCTTTATACATATATATTAAATATATATGATTTGGTTTGGTTGGGGTTTATGGCATATCAACCATTGTAGGTTATTTAATGCTAAATCCTCTTTCTACATATATATCAAATATATATGATTTGTAAACACACTTTGTTGATAACATTTCTAAATCAGCCTGTTGTTTGAACACATAGTTTGTAGGTATTTCCATTCTTAAATGAGTTAAAAGTAAGTTGTTTACACACTAGTATTACTATTGTTTCTACAGTGAAATGGTTCCAATTATTGCTATCTGACTCTAATAATTCTATTCAATAGTCATCATTTTTTTGCACACAGTGTGTTGTATACTAATGAATAAAGAATGAAGGACGACACTTTTTTATATATAAGACTTTTCATTCTTTTGTATGAGGTTGAAACATCTGTGGTATGTGAGAGATGGAGACAGGGACAGACTAAGACAGATTGCTACATTGACTCATTACTTCTTCTGTTGACCATAGCACGCTGTGTTATCTTCAAGACCCCACTTAGCACTACTCCTGCTTCTTGGCCAGAGTTACTCAACTGGAAGCCTGATATGGGTACAAGCCCCAGCGGGGTGCTCTCAGTGACTGCAAGCTGGCTCTGACTTAGCCCTCATTGACCCCTACTGACTCAACTACTGCAGGTATCTGCATATATTATTGCATAACACCCACTTACTTCTGATTAGATCATGTGATCTTCTTCTGCTTATTTACACGTGTCTCTAATTGACGCCTCGGTCAAATGTCAGTATGTAACAAGGGAAGTGGTTACAAATATTGCTATTTAATACAAATCATTCTATTTGAATAGTATTTATTTATTTGTGCAAAGTCAAATGATTCCAAGTATAAACTCTCTCATCTCTAAATAGCAACAGGTATTGCTTCCAGCAAACAGCCCTGGCAGTTAGACCGAAACAGTCTCACTGATAACCCTCTCATTTGTATATGTTATATAACTGTTTTTCGTTAATATATTTGTTTAACTCAATTCCTTTCTTGTGGTGTTATTTCTAACCTCTAACAAGGCCACAACAGTTATGTAATACCAAAAATTCAATTAAAGCATTGCTCATTCAGCTGGGGCTATAGAATACACTGACTGCATCTTTGCAGAGGGGTAGGACCTCCCCAATGAGTGCCCTGGATATGACACTAAACAATCTGATGGTGAGGTTCCAGTGATGCTAGAGCTTTGGGGAAAGTGGAGGACCCCTTAATTGCCATTGCTTCCCGGTCCACTCTGGCCCTGAGTGGTAGCACCTGATAGGGCCCAATCTATGGATCAAATAGAACTAAACTGCATACTTATGCTAAACTTAATTGCTTGAAATTGAATTGTTTTGACATTTGAAATACATACTTATGCTAAACTGAATTGTTTAAAATGGAACTGTTTTTGTATGCGAAATAGAACTGTTTTGACATTTAACTGTGTGTAAACAAACAAAAACTATACTTATACTAAACAGAATTGTTTGAATTAGAATTGCTTGTTTAAACTGAATAGCTTAAAATAGAAATGTTTTAGACAATTAAAATGTGTACTTATACTAAACTGAATAGCTTGAAATAGAACTGTTTATTTGTATAAAATGGATTTGGCGTTAAATAACCTTCAAAAGTTGATATGCCATAAAATCCAACCAACCAACCAGTGTACATATTTGTCGATACTCAACAGCTCTGTTTGATTGTGATGATTGTCTTAATGTTAGTTATTTGTCCCAAAAATCCTCCACAATTATTCTCAAATATAAATGACAATGTGGATATATGTTTAGAACAACATTGATGATTATCTTCATCAATTTTATTCTGAACAGCTGTTCCTTAAAAACATGTTAACATACATACGTATTGTCATTTATATTTGTGCTTCAGAGAAACTATTTTCTTATTACTTATTTATACATGATGTGCATCAATCTGTCTATCTATACAAATACCTACAGAGCCAGAAGTAATCTACCGAGATTTCACCTCGCTAGATCATCAGACAATTTGAAATTGTCTTGATGATCCAGTTAGATGAAACCTAGGTAGATTATTTCTGGCTCTGTAGGTATTTGAATTTCACTCTACTTACTGTTTTGAGCACTCTGATGTTTAGCTTAAGGGAGTTCTGTTGGTGTTTTTTCTTTTGACTAGGCATTGTATTATTGGTTGATTATTTTCAAGTAGTATGAATGTTTTTAGTTTTTGTCTTTTTTTTATGGAATCTTTTTTTCCAAAATTATTACAAAAGCATTACTATTTAACACTAATAATTCAATTAAGCATCAGACATTTGTTTACATTTGTTTAAATGGGCAATCAGTGCTATTTCTATAGTTAAATGGGCAATCAGTGCTATTTCTATAGTTAAATGGGCAATCAGTGCTATTTCTATAGTTAAATGGGCAATCAGTGCTATTTCTATAGTTAAATGGGCAATCAGTGCTATTTCTAACAATTTGATTTAACCTAAGTTATTCGTTTCCATACAGTTAAAATGTCAAACTCTTCTATTTGATCCATAGATAAAAACCTATCAGGCACTGCCACTCCAGGTCAGAGTGGACCTGGGAGTAATGGCTATGAAGAAGTACTCTACATTCCCCAAAGCTCCAACACAGGAGCCTTGCCATCAGATGGTTTAATGTTATATCCAGGATACTCAATGGGGGAGTTTTACTCCCCTGCAAAGATGCAGATGGTGCATTCTGCAGCCCTCCCCCAACTGACTGGGCTACATTTGGTAAGAAGAAACAAGAATTAAGAAGACGAAAGTAAATTTTTAAAAAAATACTTTTAACACTAGTGCGTCAGACAAAAACAACGAACATGCACTAATCAATTTGAGGCAGGTGTTATTTGAACTTTTGTGCTAAATATTTATGTTCTAATTGTTGAATCAGTATAACAGTCGGTACCTAGAACCTGAATTCTTTGAGGCGGAGGAAGATAGAGGATGAGTTTGATTCTCATGGCTGCTTATTCCTTGTTTCTTGCTTCCGATGCATACAGTTCTTCACAGTCATTCTTTCAATCATTTGTTCTATTATTTAAATTGTGTTAATTATCTAAAAAAAATTTTTTGTTTTCATATAAGTTATATATATGTGGTGAAATTTTATATTAAAAATAATTCAATTTAAAGTAATTTTATCATTTTTTTTTTTTTTTTTTTTTTGTTCGCCAATGGTCGGGGAGACCTGAGTTCAATCCCAGGTCGCGTCACACCAAAGACTTTAAAAATGCTACTTGATACCTACTTGCTTAACACTCAGCAATATAAGGTACATATCGAGGGTAAAGTGGAGCAATCCAGGGAAAGGAGTAGCTCCGTCCCCTACACCTCGATGTAGTAGCTATTGAAAAGGGAGCCTTTTTATGGAGATGCCCGTGGTGTAATGGTTATCGTCGTAGGAAATGGACACGGCAACATGAGTTCAAATCCTAGACAAGACTGATTGCATTTCACATAGCACTAATACCCTTGGGAAAGGTATGAATCCAATTATTTTCCCTCCAGCTATGGGTAAGTAGTAGGACAGACTGGGTTCTTCAGCCTTGGTGAGGCAAATAGTCTAGGAGAAGGAAAACTCTGAATTCAAACCTGTTAAACTCTGCTTAAAAATTGACCTTGTGTCATATCCTGCCCGAGCGGAGGGTTTGGGTAAATATATATTGAAAAGGGAGCCTTCTGGTCACCCTCATCTATGGTTGGCAACTTTACTTTTACTTTATAAGTGATTGACAACTATTAGTCACCATCCTAATTTTAGTAGTTTTTTATCACAACTCACTTAAGTCATCAAATCTATGACACTGACAAAGTGTATACCTCTAAAACAAAGATAAAAGAAGAAGATCCGAGTGGATTTAAATAAAAAGCAACTAAAATTACGAAGAAGAAGCAGAATTCGAGTAAAAAAAAAACAAAAAATGAATAAAAATAATAAAGATTAACAGAATGAAAAATAAAATTACAAAAGAAAATTGTATCTCTATTTATAGAAATTTGTCGGCAGAATTAAATGCAAATAAAACTCATCTTATTTTGTTATCTTATTATAATAGAGATTATGCATCTCAATATAACCTAAACTACATCACCACCAATGTCATAATTCCCTTAGTTATTAAGGTTATATTTCCAATGATTATCAAATAATCATTATCTAATCTTAATCAGTATCTTATTTATTAACAATATCTCAGTTAAAGTTAAATTAAATTCATCTCGTAATAGTTCATCTTATACTGTTATTAAAAATTATTCAAGCTTAGTCGGCTGAGACTGAAGAATATGCTGACTGCATTTCTGCAGAGGAGTTAGCCCTCACCCTCAACGAGTGCTCTGGATGTGATACTGAACTGCATTCAATGGTACTATTTACCAACCCCTCCGCTCGGGCAGGATATGACACAAGGTCAATTTCTAAGCGGAGTTTAACAGGTTTAAATTCAGAGTTTTCCTTCTCCTAGACTAGTTGCCTAACCATGGCTGAAGAACCTAGTCTGTCCTACTATTTACCCATAGCTGGAGGGAGAATTATTGGATTCATACCTTTCCCAAGGGTATTAGTGCTATGTGAAATGCAATCAGTCTTGTCCAGGATTTGAACTTGTATCGCCGTGTTCATTTCCTACGGCGATAACGACTACACCATGGGCACCTCCACGGGCACTGCATTCAATGGTGATGGACAAATTTTGGAGCTTTGGGTAATGTGGAGTGGTCCTTCATTGACATTACTTCCATGTCCACTCCAGCCCAGAGTGATAGTACTTATTAGGATTCCATCTTTGGGTTGAATAATCATTCCTTATATTTCAAACCATTTAACTGTGTTAAATGATAAATATTAAATTGAATCATTAGTATTACGTAGTAATACTTGTGTAGCAGAAAGAATTTAAAATTATTATTTAGTGTGGGAATCATTTTGCCGCTGAGGTTTCAATTTTATATTTTCGACCAATGAGGATGGTCTATGCTATTCTGCCCGGATTACTTTCCCGGACAATATAAAAGGCCGTGTAAACACATTCTCCCTCTCTTCCTCACATACTTTTTGAGTAGGACAGACCTGTCCACTCTTTCTCATGAAAACCAGCAGCAGACCACATCACCATGAGGAGAGCACATCTAATTTATGGACAGTTGGTTCCTAGGAATTCATTTTATATCAACCCTCCTAGACCAACGACTCTCAGAAGCATTAAATTGGATGTTTTATTCCGCCTCTGACATCAACATTTCAATTCCTGCTCTGTTTTCAGCAACTCATCTTTTGTCTTGACTACAGTGGCTCGATTCCTTCTCAACTCTACAACTGTTTACTTCTTCCTGCGACTTACAGCACAAGGGTTCCTTCATTCAGGCTGCCATTAAAGCATTGTTGAAACTTATCAATATTCTCGCCTTCTTCATTTTATTTTCTTTCTTTTAATATAACAGGAGGTAACTTATTCTACCTTCCTGTTATACTTGAAACCATTCAACTGTATGCAAACAGTAAATAGCAATAGATTAAACCATTTAACTGTGTGCAAACAAATAATTAATATTATCAACAATTATTTGAGTCGGATATCAACAATTTAAATAATTTAACTGCATTCAAACCAATGAATTCTAGCTTGTTTAAAAATGTTACCTACAAACTATTTAAATTTATGTAGTAGTAATGCCATGAACAATCTTACCTCAAAGAAACAGAAGGTGTGCTCTCTCTGCTGCCGGCACATGGAAATCAGAAGAAGAAAAGGAAGCAAGAAGTGTGACTTGTTTTATGGAGGAGAACGAGATAAGCCTACATGAAGTGGTGAGATTTGATGAAGATAGAAAAGACTAAGTTTGAAGTGGAAAACGGCAGTATTTTGCTGATGTCTGATTAGTGCATGTCCATCAGTTCATTTTTGCAAGTTAAGCGTGTTGACTAGCGTCCAATAGGTTGATTCTTCTTCGACGAGACTTCTGAAACCAACTACAACTTATAATGACAATTTAACTAGGTTTGAGTTTTCTTCCAGTTACACTGTATATGTTTCTGTATGTGAGTTTTCTTATATAGGCCTGAAAAGGAATATATAACAATAGTCATACATCGAGCACTCCCATAGATTTATATTAAAAAACCTCATATATTCTATATACAAATAATCTACACCCATTGTCTTTGGATGCTGACTGGATATTACTGAGAAATATATATATATATGTGTGTGGATGTGTGTGTGTATGTATAAATATGATTATACCATGAGAGTTGATATGCCAACCAAATCATTCAACTTTGGCATTAGAATTCAAGTTTTATAATTTCTGAGAAATTTTGGTGAAATTGTGAACTAAACAAAAAGATTTCATTATACGAGTTGAGTCTGAAAAATAACAGGTCCCCTGGGCTACACCCCGTATCCTCACAGAGCTGCTGTATGAAGAATCGAGCAGGTCACCCTGCTTTTGCTCAGAGATGTGAAGGGGTCCATGGGAGTACATTACTTATGAGCTCATCCCTACTTCTCCAGCAGTGTCCTGCATGTCTGGTTTGTCTTAATTGGATAGTTTTCATGATGGGTGGTAGTTGGCCGTACAGTTGCTGCTTTGTGGAGTATTGCCTCCAGGACCTGTTCAATATTGCTCGCAGCAATCTTGTATAGTTGCCGTCAATCCTTTCCTCCAGCTGTTTAGTTAGTTTCCATGTAGTGCATCCATATAGCAGTATCGACATGATTGCTGCTTGGAAGAAACTGTGTTTCATTTTATCGGTTAGGTCTGACTTCCATATGACTGATAGGCTATTTATAGCTCTCCAATTTATTTCAATACCAAACAAGGTTTCCCCTTCAAAGCAATCTCCCTGTCTAATGAACTTTTCCATGCATCTCTACCATGCTTACATGTACTGATGGAAGGATTCTTCTGGGATGCCCATTAAAACCATTGTTATGGCCTTCTTGACGGTTTCTATGCCTTCAATACTGGTCCCCTTGATGGTCCTTTTGAGCTTAAAGAAAAGTCAAATGTCACAAGGAGCAAAATCAGGTGATTAGGGAGTTTGTTCCAGTAAGGTGATATTCCTCTTAGCCAAAAACTGCCAGATGCTCAGAGCATTGTGAATAAGTGCATTGTCATGGTGAAGAAACCATAATTTTTCCTGCCACAATTCTCATTTCACATATGTATGACATGGTACAACCATTCCAAGTGCTTGTGATGGAGTTTTCTCTCATCATCATCATCATGTCACACCACCAACACAGATCTCTCTGACTCTCTTTCACCACCTGTCTTTATCATCCATTGCTTCTGGTAGGTCTTCAAGGCTACATCCTGTATCAGCATAGAGCTGTTGTATATAGGTTCTAGCTGGTCATCCTGCCTTTGCTTGTCCATGTGAAAGGGTCCACAGGAGTATGTCACTTATGAGTTAGTCCTTACTTCTCCAGCAGTGTCCTGCATGTCTGGTTTGTCCAACTTGGATAGCTTTCATGATGGGAGGTAGGTGGCCATACAACTGCTGTTTTGTGGGGTGTTGCCTCCAGGACTTGTTCAATATTGCTTGCAGCATTCTTGTGTAATTGCTGTCAAGCTTTTTCTCCATGCGTTTTGTTAGCGTCCATAAAGCAGTATCAACACAACCGCTGCTTGGAAAAAACTGCTTTTTATTTTATTGGTCAGGTTTGACTTTGATATGATTAATAGCCTATCTATAGCTGTCCATGCCTTTGCTAGTCGCATGTTAATGTCTGTCTTGGTTGAATAGACACTGCTTCCTAGGTATTTGAACTTGTTCACTAGTCTCAGAGAACTACCATTTAGTGTGGAAATGTCACCTCTTTGATTAATGCACATGTATTCCTACTGGTCTGCGTTGAGATGTAGGCCTCACTGGAACAAAAATTTCAGCTTTATTCATCATTCTTTGCTTCTTTAGGTGAAGGACTCTACTCAGTATTCTAGTTGATCTTAACAGAGTTAGATTTGCCTCAAAACAGTCGCTGTTAATAATATATTTAAAATCCTGCAATGTGTGTTATATACCACTTAGAAGGTTTACATCATATATGGTTTGGTGTGGTTATGTTTTATGGCATATTAACCTTTGTGGATTATTTAATTCCAAATCCTGCTTATATGATTTGAAAGCAAATAGTTTGTAGGTAACATTATTTTTAAACTAACCATTTCTTTGTATACAGTTAAATGGTTTCAAGTATTGTTATTCAAATACTAATAATTCTTTTCAACATTAATCATTTGTTCGAACACAGTGAAATGATCTCAAGTATAGTAAATGATTGAAGAGTTCTATTTCATCCATTGATGAAACCCTAACAAGTACTACCACTCCAGTGTCAGAGTGGACCTGAGAGTAATGGTAATGAAAGGATATTCCACATTCCCCAAAACTCTGAGACTGGAGCCTCACCATCAGATGCAGTTTAATGTCACACCTAGGACACTAGAGTGGACCTGGGAGTAATGGTAATGGAGGGATATTCCACATTCCCCAAAACTCTGAGACTGGAGCTTCACTATCAGATACAGTTTAATGTCACACCTAGGACACTAGGGTGGACCTGGGAGTAATGGTAATGAAGGGATATTCCACATTCCCCAAAGTTCTGAGACTAGAGCCTCACCACCAGATACAATCTTAATGTCACAGCCAAGAAACTAAAGTAGACCTGAGAGTAATGGTAATGAAGGGATATTTCACATTCCCCAAAACTTTGAGACTGGAGCCTCATCATTTAAATGCAATTTAGTATTACACCCAGGACACTATAGTATAAGGTTGAATAATTTACATACTGGTTTTAACCAAATAATAAATTGGAGTTATTAATTGGTTGGTTGGTTGGTTGGGTTTTATGGCATATCAACCTTTGTAGGTCATTCAACGCCAAATTCTGTCTATATATACATACATATTCAACCAAAGATTTCAAAACGAATATTAAGGTAGGTAAAATTTTCTATTTGCAGGATTTCATTTGTTTGCACAAGATTAACCAGTTTTAAGTTGTCATATTTTTTGGTACAATTTCATTTGTTTGCACAAGATTAACCAGTTTTAAGTTGTCATATTTTTTGGTACAACTCTGTCTCTCTCAAGAAGGACAGTGGGGTGGGGTTCTCATGGTGTAATGGTTAAAGCGATGGACTGCAGAATCGTAGTACGCGAGTTCGTACTCCAGTCATGCTATTACATTCACTTTCGGACAAATACCCTTGGGAAAGGTATGAACCCCCTTATCCTCCCAGCTATGGGTTAAATAGTACCACTACTGTCCTTCTAGGAGAATGGCTTTGGCATTAAATAACCTAAAAAGAGTTGATATGCCATTAGACAAAGAAACCAAACCAAACCATCTAGAAGGACAGAATGTCATCTATTTTGACGTTCTCCAACAGATCGGTTCAGTTATTTACTTTGAGTTATCAATGTCAAATATTATTGTTTTATTCTCAAATGGATTAAAAACAATCCAATGTACAATTCTGTAAAGAACTCAATTAAAATAAAATAAGTGTAATCTTTTTATATACATTTTATTGACATAGTTTTGCTCTTCTTTCAAATTTGAGAAAATACCTTATTACATTAAAACTGGAATACTTACACTCTGAAGGGCACATATGCATTTGCAAGTAATTTTTTTTGGGGTGGGGGGTATTCAATGAAACAATTGATGTACTAGTATAAGTTAATTAATGGATACTTATGGTGAACCCTAAGTACTGCATCATTAAGCAATGTCTTTGAAGTGTCATATTGTTCATAGAGTAATTGTCTGGAAATCGTACCACTATGGTGAAAACAAATGGAGATCCATATTGATTTAAGGCAGTTAATTGTTAATAAGCACAAAAGTGAGGAAAAAAGATATTCCAAGGAACGGAATCTCACTAAATCAACAGTAGAAGAATTCAAGATGGCTACCAATGTGAAAAATCTTTTGAAAGCTGGTCATTATCATAAAAATTACAACAAATCTCATATGTAAGATCATTAGGGATATCACTAAAGATGGCAAAGGGTAAATGGGACTTTAAATTAGATAGATAGATAGATAGATAGATAGATAGATAGATGTGAACTGATATAGGTAGATAGACAGATAAACAGACTAATAGATAGATAGAGAAACAGACCAAGATAGATATAAACAGAGTGTACGTCTGAAAGGTTATTGACCAAAGTGTCAAATATACTTGAAAGTTAAATCAAATGTTGTAAAAGAACATCATAACAAAGACAATGCCTTTTGGAATAAAAGTTATGTGATCTCATGAAAAAAAAAAGCTCAAACATTTCTGTAAGCAATACAAAAGGTGCACAAAAAGAATGAAAACTTTGAAATAATTATTGAAACTATATAATTATTAATATTACATAGGAATACTTGAAACCACACAACAGGGAGCAAATTATTTTTATTAAGAATACTTGATGCTAAAAAACTGTAAATCATTTTTATTAACAATAGTTTCTTGAAGCAATAACCGTTTACTAAGGATTATTATTAGTTACTTGAAACTATATAAATCTCTGCAAATGAATGACAATTATCAAAAAGAAATAATTACTTGAAACCATGTAATTACTTGTATTAGATAGAAATACTTGAAACCATACCACTGTGTGCAAATTATTTACATTAGTCAGAAATAAGTAAATTAAGCTAGCATCTGACCCTGACCTTGCTCCAAAAGGTATTTCAGCTAGCATCTGACCCTGACCTTGCTCCAAAAGGTATTTCAGCTAGCATCTGACCCTGACCTTGCTCCAAAAGGTATTTCAGCTAGCATCTGACCCTGACCTTGCTCCAAAAGGTATTTCAGCTAGCATCTGACCCTGACCTTGCTCCAAAAGGTATTTCAGCTAGCATCTGACCCTGACCTTGCTCCAAAAGGTATTTCAGCTAGCATCTGACCCTGACCTTGCTCCAAAAGGTATTTCAGCTAGCATCTGACCCTGACCTTGCTCCAAAAGGTATTTCAGCTAGCATCTGACCCTGACCTTGCTCCAAAAGGTATTTCAGCTAGCATCTGACCCTGACCTTGCTCCAAAAGGTATTTCAGCTAGCATCTGACCCTGACCTTGCTCCAAAAGGTATTTCAGCTAGCATCTGACCCTGACCTTGCTCCAAAAGGTATTTCAGCTAGCATCTGACCCTGACCTTGCTCCAAAAGGTATTTCAGCTAGCATCTGACCCTGACCTTGCTCCAAAAGGTATTTCAGCTAGCATCTGACCCTGACCTTGCTCCAAAAGGTATTTCAGCTAGCATCTGACCCTGACCTTGCTCCAAAAGGTATTTCAGCTAGCATCTGACCCTGACCTTGCTCCAAAAGGTATTTCAGCTAGCATCTGACCCTGACCTTGCTCCAAAAGGTATTTCAGCTAGCATCTGACCCTGACCTTGCTCCAAAAGGTATTTCAGCCAGCATCTGTCCCTAACCTTTTCAAATCTTTACAGCCTTTCTTAGACAATACACATTACACTAATTATGAAGACATTAAGAGAGATATTCCTTTATTCTGTTTCAAGATATTTATGCTCAAGGCATTAATAATCTGCATGCTCAATAGGATTATGTCACTGAAATGAAGGAAGCTCTTTCTTGACTGAATTTATTATTAAACATTAACTATAAGACAATTATACATTTCAACAAAGACGTGACAGGACTTTAATATGAATCAAATACTGTCTCTTCCAAATGGGAAATTTCTGTTATTTTCTGTTCTTATGCAAGAGTTACCTACCTTACTAAAGACATAGTAAAGGTTACTTTTTTAATGACCAGTTGATAACAATATCTCTACGAATTTATCATGCCATTATGGAGACACAGGTGACTTTACAGTTTGCAGAAGTGCTTCTCAATCTATGTGATGTGGTATTTTGGTGTGATATTTTTCCAAAGTACCACAGACTGCTACCATATTTATATCATATTATTATTCCTGATACTAGAAAATATTAGTTTGTTTCTTTCAGGAATGACACATCAACTTTCATGGGTTATTTAATTCTAAAGCCATCCTTGTAGAAAAGCTGTAATGGAACTATTCATCCTGTAACTGAAAGGGAAATCAGGTGTTTGTTTTAGTTTGGTTTTATGACATATCAACCATTGTAGGTTATTTAATGCCAAATCCTCTTTATACATTTATATTAAATATATATTATTTGGTTTGGTTTGGTTTTATGGCATATCAACCATTGTTGGTTATTTAATGCCAAATCCTCTTTATACATATATATTAAATATATATGATTTGGTTTGGTTGGGTTTTATGGCATATCAACCATTGTAGGTTATTTAATGCCAAATCCTCTTTATACATATATATTAAATATATATGATTTGGTTTGGTTGGGTTTTATGGCATATCAACCATTGCAGGTTATTTAATGCCAAATCCTTTTTATACATTTATATTAGATACATATTATTTGGTTTGGTTTGGTTTGGTTTTATGGCATATCAACCATTGTAGGTTATTTAATGCCAAATCCTCTTTATACATATATATTAAATATATATGATTTGGTTGGGTTTGGTTTTATGGCATATCAACCATTGTTGGTTATTTAATGACAAATCCTTTTTATACATATATTGAATATATGATTTCTAAACACATTTTGAAGTTAACATTTTTAAACAGGCCTGAGCTCATTCTTTGGCACACAGTTAAATGGTTTCACTTAATTTCAAACAAATCCGTTTAGCATAAGTAGAATCTTGTTTACACATGGTCATTGGTTTAAATATAGTTCTTTGTTAAATGTAAAAAAAGTTCTATTTCAAGCAATTCAGTTTTGTATGTCAACAAAGTTAAATGGTTCTAAATATTGCTACGTATCACAAACAATTCAATTAAACATCAGTCATTTGTTTACCCACAGTTGAATGTAAAAATAGTTAATTTCAAATAATTAAGTTTAGCATAAGTACACAGTTTAGTACTATTTGACCCACAGATAGGTCCCTATCAGGTGCTAGCACCCTGGGCCAGACTGGACCTTGGAGTGATGGCATTAAAGGGGTACTCTGCATTTCCCAAAGCTCCAGCATTACTGAAGCCTCACCATCAGATTGTTTAATGTCATATCCAGGACACTCTTTGTGGGGTATCTTACCCCTCGGTAGAGATGCAGTCAGTGTATTCTGCAGTACCAGCTGACTGGGTCAGAAATCAGGGGTTCATACCTTTTAAATGAGTATTAGTTCAAAAGTAAATATAGTTGCTTGACTGGAGTTTGAACTCACTATAATGTTACAATCCAGCACGTTAGCCACTATGTCATGGGAACTCTCCTTAAAAAAATATTATTTGAAGAACTATAGTGATGTTAATTTATACGAGAAAAATATGAAGATTTAATGAATATAATAAAGGTTGACAAAATTTTTTTATATACACTTTATACGTTACATGTTATATATATTATAATAATGTGAAGCTGCAAATTCATCATTTGGCAGCAGTCTTGCCCAGTTGGCAGGGACTATAGAGTACACCGATTGCAGAGGGGTAAGAACTCTCCCCCATGAGTATCCTGGATATGACACTAAACAATCTGATGGTGAGGTTCCAGTAATGCTTGGGCTCTGGGGAATATGGAGCACCCCTTCATTGCCATTGCTTCTAGGTCCACTCTGCCCAGGCGTGATAGCACCTGACAGGGCCCTATCTATGGGTTAAATAGAACTAACAGCATACTTATGCTAAACTGAATTGTTTGACTAAACTGAATAGCTTAAAATAGAAATGTTTTTGACAATTAAACCGTACTTACATTTAAGCTGTGTGCTTATGCTAAACTGAATTATTTGAAATGGAACAGTATTTTGACATTGAAACTGTACTTACACTAAATTGACTTGTTTAACATAGAACTGTTTTAACTGTGTGTAAACAAAATCTGTACTTATACTAATCTGAATTAGCTGAATTAGAACTGCTTGACTAAACTTAATAGCTTGAAATAGAAATGTTTTTCACAATTAAACTGTACTTACATTTAAACTGCGTGCTTATGCTAAACTGAATTGTTTGAAATAGAACTGACAATTTGCATAAAAATAGATTTGGCATTAAATAACCTACAAAGGTTGATATGCCATAAAAACCAAACAACCAAACCAAACCTTAGCAGCAGTCAAAGACCAATATAAGTAGTGGTGGTTGACACCATTGAAACCCTAAACGAAAATAAAACTATATAAAAATAAGGGGTGGACATTTATTTTTTAACAGCTTCATACTCATATTTTTGGCTACAATTTCAATAAAATAGTTCCAAATTTTCAAAAAGTGATTGTAAATAATTTAACACAAGTAAAATGGGTTTAGATTATCTAATGAAAAATAACGTATAATAAAATAGTGCTCAGCTAGAAATACTGGGCTTCCAAAGTCTTGTAAAATAGTGCTTAACCAGAAATAATGGGCTTCCAAGGTCGAATAAAATAGTGCTCAGTTGGAAATAATAGGCTTCCAAGGTCTTGTAAAAAAGTGCTCGGCCAGAAATAATGGGCTTCCAATGTCTAATAAAATAGTGCTCAGTCGGAAATAATGGGCTTCCAAGGTCTTGTAAACTAGTGCTCAGCCAGAAATAATGGGCTTCCAAGGTCTTGTAAACTAGTGCTCAGCCAGAAATAATGGGCTTCCAAGGTCTAATAAAATAGTGCTCAGCCAGAAATAATGGGCTTCCAAGGTCTTGTAAAAAAGTGCTCGGCCAGAAATAATGGGCTTCCAATGTCGAATAAAATAGTGCTCAGTCGGAAATAGTGGGCTTCCAAGGTCTTGTAAACTAGTGCTCAGCCAGAAATAATGGGCTTCCAAGATCTTGTAAAATAGTGCTCAGCCAGAAATAATGGGCTTCCAAGGTCTAATAAAATAGTGCTCAGCCAGAAATAATGGGCTTCCAAGGTCTAATAAAATAGTGCTCAGTCTGAAATAATGGGCTTCCAAGGTCTAATAAAATAGTGCTCAGTCTGAAATAATGGGCTTCCAAGGTCTTGTAAAATAGTGCTCAGCCAGAAATAATGGGCTTCCAAGGTCTAATAAGTAAGTAAAGTAAAGTTGGCGACCTTTGTCAAGGGTGACCCAAAGGCTCCCTTTTTGATAGCTAGAGGAGGGCACTACTCCTTTCCTGGATTGCTCCACTTTACCCTTGATCCATACCTTATAATACTGAGTGTTAAGCAAAGAGGCAGCAAGTACCATTTTTTGAGTCTTTGGTATGACTTGACCTGGGATTGAAGCCAGGTCTCCTGGACCATTGGCAAACACCCTAACCATCATGCCAATGTTCAGAAAAGATCTAGTAAAATAGCACTGAGGTATTGGGCTTCCAAGGTCTAATAAAATAATGCTCAACCAGAAATAATGGGCTTCTAAGGTCTAGTAAAATAATACTCAAGCTAAATTATTGGGCTTACTGTATATAATGAAAGAAAATGTATTAGTTCAAGAGGTTAAAGTCAAGAGATATTTCATTGATATAATATTTGTATCTATAATAATTCATAAGAACTCTGCATATAAAGATTTTTGGAGGACAACTGACATCTAACAATGAAATCCCTTATACAACTGAAATTAGAGTAATAATGATGATAGTAATTTTGAAATGTAGAGATGCCAGCAAAAAGACAACACTGTTCCCCTTGAAATCCAGCGGGAGAAATTGCTATGATTATGGAGATGGTCATCTCTACTTTTAGAGGAGACATTCAGACTGGTATGTAGCCCCTGGCAATTTAGTCCAATAATGCATTTGGCAGAGTAAAGTCAGAAGATTAAAAAAAGGATATAATGGTGACATGTTCAATTTCAAGATTGTATGTCTTCCAGCAATCTAATAACCTTCATGGGGAGGTGGTGTATCATTCTAAGGAAATTGAACACAAAATGGATTCAGTTACGAAAAAAAAGTGGATATAACAGGAAAATTCTGGGAGTAATGCTTGCGTCAATTCCTGACAACTTTAAATATTTTTCTTCATCATTTGCAATGCATTAACTATAGTGAAGTCAGTTGAAATGCATTTCCATTGTATATACAATAACCCTTTTCTATCAGTATTAATTTATGACCACTGACAATTCCTTTCTTCATGCTTTTCAATGCAGTTCAATAGTAAAATCATTGGGAATGAATTTACATTGTATATATAATAGCCCTGCTCTATAGATAATGCTTGCATTAATTCATGACTACTGACAATACCTATCTTCCAGAATTTCAATGCATTTCTATAATACAGTCATTCAAATGACTTTAAGACAATGACAAAAAAACTAATCTCAAGCATTTTTTAGTGTCATAATATTTGGATTTTTAAAAGAATTTTCATCTAATTAGGATGTACTTATATCTTATTCCCATATGTTAATGATGCCACCATGTAATAGGCTGGTTAGTTAATGTCAAACAAAAATTAAACATGAAAAAAAAAAAGAGTAGATAAAAAATAAGTAATTATTCAAAGGAGTTTGTAGACTGATTCCTTCTGAAGAAGGAGAGTCCTCATGACATAGTGGCTAATGTGTTAGACCACATCATAGTATCCGAGTTCAAACTTTAGTCGAGCTATTATAATCACTTTCAGACTTATTCTGTTTAGAAAGGCATGAACTTCTTTATCTGCTCAGATATGATTAAATAGTGTAACATAGCCATATATTAATACGCGAAATATACGGATATGTAAAATTACGGCATTAAATGACCCCTTGTGGTTGATATGCCATAAAACAAAACAAAAAACCCAAAAAGGATACATAAAAACGTTCACATGCATAAAATATTCATACGCATAGGAATCCGAAAAACACGAAACACTGACGACTCTCTTGGTTCAGGTACGAAACTTTTATTACCTTCGATAAGTTTAGGTTTTTCGACACAAGGAGAGAGAGACACACAATTTTTCTATACTGACTGTTCTTCCATCATTAGCTCTTAACTCACTGACCCAACCAACGTGCGAGCACCCCGCAGTCCACAAACTGGACTGGTCTCGCCCAGATCCAAAAAATCAACTCACTTCGTCTAAGTCCAAATCTCAACACACTGCTTTTTTTCAAAGTCACTAAGAATCCCAGCCCATCCCCAGTCATATTTCCTATCCGGGGTTTTTATGACATCTGTGATTGTCTCATCCTCCCTGTGCATGTGAACACCTGCGTTAATGTCTGCACCTACCCATGCACTAAGCTGAAAGGTTCTAAGCCTAACTAAACCGAAAGATAAGCTATAGAAAATGAAAAATGATAATATAAAAAAAATCCTTCCGCAATTATATAACAATAGTATCACTGCTGCTCTTCTTCAAGGATGGCTTTGGCATTAAATAATGCACAAAGGTTGACATGCCATTAAACAAAGAAACCAAAGAACCCTCTTATTCCACAGGTATAGATTAAATAGTATCACTGCTGCTCTTCTACAAGGACGGCTTTGACATTAAATAACCCATGAAGGTTGATATGCCATTAAAACAAACAAACCAAAGAACCCTTTCATATTCCCAGTCACAGATTAAATAGCACCACTGAAGTTCTACAAGGATGGTTTTGGCATTAAATAACCCATGAAGGTTGATATGCCATTAAAGAAAGAAACCAAAGAACCCTCTTATCCCCGCCAGCTATAGATTAAATAGCACCACTACTGTTCTTCTATGAGGATGTCTTTGGTATTAAAGAACCCGCAAATGTTAATATACCATTAAACAAAGAAAACAAATCAAAATCTTTCAGAAGAATATTTTGTGAGTGTTGTTTTGATCATTCAATATTTCTATTTAGACTGGAAACCTCTTTGTTGTTTTGATCAAAACCTTTTCTGAGATAAGTGAATATCATTCGAGGTTGCTTTTAGACTCAGATTCTCATCTTTTTGGTATTGATTACAATACTTTCCAAGATGAGGTATATTCTTTTTGAACTTTAATCATCTTTATTGCTTTGGTCCAAATTTCAATAGAACACAGTTGAAATAATTCAGATGAACACAAAAAATTGTAATATATAGCAATGCTAAACAAATCAGTTGTCTAAATTTCTGAGACGAAGCTTGATGATTTTTATCATTAACGGTTTTCGAACTATTGTCTTCATCTTTATTGTTATTTCTACAACATTTCGGCTGATATATCCAGCCTTCTTCAGGTGTTTGTCAAACTCAGGAACCTTCACAGAACTTTGAACTACGTCCTTTATTGACTCAATGGGGGTCGCCTGTTCTGATTCTGTTAGCCATAACCGAGTACAAGTGTTAAGTATTCCTGTATTCCTATAACCATTACGCTATGTGTCCAGTATAGTTATAGGCATTGGTTCCGTAAGCTTCTAAGGAGACAATCATCTGAAGGTTGCAGGTTCAATCCTAACTGTAGGCGAGTAACAATACAGGAATAGTTAACACTTGTACCCGGTTATGGCTAACGGAATCAGAACAGGCAACCCCCATAGATTCAATAAAGGACGTAGTTCAAAGTTCTGTGAAGGTTCCCAAGTTCGGCAAACACCTGAAGAAGGCTGGACATATCAGCTGAAACATTGTGGAAATAATAAAGATGAAGACAATAGTCCGAAAACCCTCTACTAAACAAATCATTTACACACAGTTATATGGTTTCAAGTATTCCTCTGTAATATAAATAATTCTTTTTAATAATAATCTTTTATTTGCACACAGTTATATTGTTTTAAGTATTCCTATGTAATATAAATAATTCTTTTTAATAATAATCTTTTATTTGCACACAGTTATATTGTTTCAAGTATTCCTATGTAATATAAATAATTCTTTTTAATAATAATCTTTTATTTGCACACAGTTATATTGTTTCAAGTATTCCTATGTAATATAAATAATTCTTTTTAATAATAATCTTTTATTTGCACACAGATATATTGTTTCAAGTATTTGTATCTAATACTGATAATTTTTGAGTAAATCTGTATGACCCTATATATGGGGACCCGAACAGGTGTTTCAGGTTCCTCTCTCTCGTCAGATCTCCAGAGCTAACCATCAGATGCAGTTTAGTGACATACTCAAGTCATCCTTTTTTATTTGTAGGAGTCTGCCATGGATACAGTCAATTTATTCTAAGGCCAATCAACAAAGTGGGCCCTGGATGAAAAGGGAAGAATAAATCAATTGAAATGATTTATTGAAAACAAAAACTGGCTGAACAACTTAGGAAAAGATTGATTTTAATGCAAAATCTAGAGTTATCTTATGCCAAGAAGTTAAGGAATCACATTCATTTTATGTTCATGATTACAATTATTGTTCAGTTGCTTCTAAAGTATTCCAATATAATACAAATAATTTTCACACAATTGTATGGTTTCAAGAAAATAATAATTTAATTGTAAATGATTGAAAAGTTCTATTTGACCCATAGGTGGAATCCTAACAGATATTATCAATCTGGGTCAGAGTGGACCTGGGAGTAATGACAATAAAGATGTGCTCGCCACCCACCAGAGCTGTTAAACTGAAGCTTCACCATCAAATGCAGAATTTGGAAAAGAAAAACAGGTTGAATACAGAGGTTGGCAAATATTACCTTATAAGGGTTGGGTCAGGGTGGAGGGAGTTGGCATATCAACCTTTGCGGGTTATTCAATCCTAAAGCCTTCCTGGTAGAATAACAGTAGTGGTACTATTTAACCCCCCAGAGCTGGAGGAATAAGGGGGTTCTAGAGGTGCCTGTGGAGTAATGCTTATCGTTGTACGAAATGAACAAGGTAACACGAGTTCAAATCCTGGATGAGACTGATTGCATTTCACATCGCACTAATACCCTTGGGAAAGGTATGAATCCAATTATTCTCCCTCCAGCTATGGGTAAATAGTAGAGCAGACTAGGTTTTTCAGCCTTGGTGAGGCAACTAGTCTAGGAGAAGGAAAACTCTGAATTCAAACCTGTTAAACTCTGCTTAAAAAAAATTGACCCAGTGGAGGGGTTGGTAATTATGATAAGGGGGTTCTCGGTTGGGTTTTTTTGTTTAATAGCATATCAACCTTTGCAGGATATTTATTTTCAAAGCAATCCTTTTAGAAGAACAGAAGTGATACATTTTAACCCATGGCAGGCACGGATAAGGAGATTCATACCTTTCCCACTGGTATTAACCCTCAAGTGAACATAATTATGGAACTGGAGTTTGAACTCGCTTCCTATAGCATCACAATCCACCACATTAGCTATAACACTACGAGGACTCCCACACCTTATATGTAGATGCATGGATGAAAGTTTCTGTATATATATTGATGGGGTGTGAGAATGCTTGTTTGGACTTGTCTCTGCTATAAAATATATTGAATACATCATAAAGGCGGCTTTCTCTGTTTAGTTTAATGATGTTACTTTTTGCTATAATGATTTCTCCCTGATCAGTCAGGAGTTTTTTTTTTTGGTTTTTTTTATCTTCACTTCAGTTGAAACATTCGTAGGCTCAACAACTTATAACCATTTTGCTTGAAGTGACATCCAAATTACATTTTAACAACTTTCACTTAATGTGCTAATGGATATTGCATAGATATTTTTCCATAATAACCAGTTAGGTTGCTGGGATCTAACATGAATTACTTGGTGAGGCCCAACTCTTCTCCAAATAATTATCTTGATATGGATAGTTGTGAATATTATTTTACAGTCGGTTGCTTGGGTTTTAGTGTATGTCGGACAATTTAATGTCCAAGTTGGTTGGTTGTTTGGATTTTATGGCATATCAACCTTTGAAGGTTATTTAATGCCAAATCCATTTTTATACAAATTAACAGTTCTATTTCAAACAATTCAGTTTAGCATAAGTACACAGTTTGTCAAAAACATTTCTATTTCAAGCTATTCAATTTAGTCAAACAGTTTTAATTCAACCATTTCCTATCAAATACGAATGATTTACAAATGGATCAACTTGATTCATAGATATGGACCTAACAGATACTACCACTGCCGGTCAAAGTGGACCTGGGAGTAATTACAACAAAAGTGTAACTCCACTCTATCCAGGAGTCCAGAACTCAAGCCTCATGAGTTTATTTTTGAGTGGGAAGAAGGTAAGGATATTCCTCTGCACAGGATGCAAGTGGCATATCATAGAATATACAGTTCTCTCTCTCCCTATATATATATATATATATATTTACATATACATATTAGTCTGTGCAATGTGTCCACGGATGATCATTTGGACAAACCATATGTCATGGACAGTAGATAAAATTGGGGATCTACTTTTGAAGTTCATGATGACATTGAATATTTAAAAGATAAAAACTTTCTTAATCAATTCTAGACTATAAACTGACCAACATATTAATATTTATAACAACTTATATATATATATATATATATATATATATATATATACACACACACAGCTATGTATAAATATAAGGGCAGATTGAGTTCTTTAGCCTTGGTTAAGCAACCAGGCTAGAAGAAGGAAAACTCTGAATTCAAACCAGTTTCATTCTGCTGAAAAAGTGACTGTGTCTAAATTTCTGCCTGAGGTGGGGTGGGGGATAAATATAAATATATACACAAGCATCTTTATTTTTTTGTTTTGATCACAACTTTTTATGAGATGAGGTATTGTTACTATACAATGATTACATATATCAACTACATATAAACATACACACACACACACATATATATATACACATACACACACACTTATATATACATATATATATATATATAGTCACATACATTCATATATACACACACACACACACATATATATATATATATATATATATACACACGCATGTGGGAGAAGAAATGAGTTGAATCCAATAGAATGTACATAGAAAAGGTAAAACGGAAGAAAGATATGTTTGATGGTTTGTTTATTTGCCAACGCATTTCAACTTCAATCTTTTTTGAACGCAAAAGTGTTTTATCAAAATTATCTTAGTATGAGAAATAATTATGATTGATAAATTTTGATTCAATTGGAAGTTTTCATCAGGGGTTGTACGATCTTCCTTTATGAAAAAAAAACGGAGTAATTGAGGTTGATAGGTTCAAATTGCGTCATGTCATACAATGGAATTTTTTTGCAAAGTAAACGGCGTTTTGTGGTTTGTGACATTTTATTTCTTTGTATGTTTAAAGAAAAGGGAGCTAATCTATTGTGTGAATTTTGAATTCTTTAAATATTATTTTCCCTATAGATGGTGAAATTTTACAAAAACCCTGTCGTTTTGGTATTGTGTTGTGGTTTGCTATAGAACATGCTTCAATTATTCTTAGTTTATTTTTGTCATGAATGAAAGCAAATATGACAGAATTTTGAAAATTAAAAGCATGGTGAGTTAAAATGTTATGAGAAACTAAAGAGTTTGTTGTGTTACCAGTTTGAAAATCTTTTCTATCTTCATAGATTCTTTTGTTTAAATTTCTGCTTGTTTCTCCCATGTAAAATTTATTACAATTTTGGCAGCGGATTTTGTAAACACCTACTTTGGATAGGGAATTTGTGTTTCTGGAGTTGTTTACTGTTTGTTTTATTGTTTTTGTTGTGCAGTCAGTGGTTTTTTATGCCTAAGTGATTTAAGTTTTTTTCAATTAAGGTGGCAGTGGGATTTTTGGTTAATATTATGTGGACCCCTTCTCATGGATGAGCAAAGGCAGGATGACCAACTAGAACCTACATACAGCAGCTCTGTGTTGATATGAGATGTAGCCCTGAAGACCTGCCGTTAGCAATGGACGATAGAGAAGGGTGGCGAGAAAGGGTCAGGGATATCCGTGCTGATGGTGCGACATGATCATGATGATTCTTGGGTTGGTATTTGAGTTAGGTTTATCTTTATTCAGACTGTGAGATGTATGTTGGTGGATATTTATAGCTTTCATTTACCATGCCGAATCAAAAGTCATAAATAATACTTAGTATAAGATTTCACCCACTAAAAAGGCAAACCTGACCGATAAAATGAAACGCAGTTTCTTCCAGGCAGTGGTTGTGTCGATACTGCTATATGGATGCACTACTTGGATGCTAACTAAACGGCTGGAGAAGAAGCTGGACGGCAATTACACAAGAATGTTGTGAGCAATATTGAACAAGTCCTGGCAGCAATACCCCGCAAAGCACCAACTATACAGCTACCTGCCTCCCATCATGAAAACTATCCAAGCAAGACAAACCAGACATGCAGGACACTGCTGGAGAAGCAAGGACGAGCTCATAAGTGATGTACTCCTATGGACCCCGCATAGTCAAGCAAAAGCAGGACAACCAGCTTGAACATATATACAGCAGCTGTGTGAGGATATGGGATGTAGCCCAGAAGACCTGCCAGAGGCGATGAACAATAGGGAGAAGTGGCGAGAGAGGGTCAGGGATATCCGTGCTAGTGGCACGACATGATGATGATGATGAAAAAGGCAAGTCCAGTCTATGACACTCGACTGAATTTAGTGGTAAGGACCTAGCTGTTGATCTCTGGAGAGTGTGGAATCACTCCTTCCTTGCCATTGTTCTCATATCTACTCTAAACCAGAGTTGTAGTATATATCAAGATACACTCTATGTTTGAAAAATTATTAGTATTTGATAAGAATACTTGAAACCATATATAGGGTGCAGAAGGAAAATTAGAAATATTCTACTATAATGATAAATGACTCTTTTATGAAACAAGATTAATTTCAATTTAAAAAAATAAACAACAAAATAAGAAGATAGATACAATACAGTAAATTAACTAAATATGGCCACCATTTTTTGGAATTATTGTATCAACCCACCTTCAAAAAGATTTGCATGGCTTCAAAATAAATTCTTCAGACATTTTATTCCATTCCTTCAAAATAGAAGCCTTAAGTGAACCAATATTTAGATGGGAAGTCACATTTGTTTGCTTTTCTAAAATGTCCCACACAGCATAATCTTGTGGGTTTAAGGTCTGGGTTTGATGGAGGCCATAAAGAAACTCCAATTATTTTAGAAATTTTTCTGTCTTGCTTTCAACATTAAGGAAATCATGGATTCTTTGTCATTTTTTTTCTTGCTCACTCATATTGTGTTGAATTCAAACTTTTAAAAAAATGCTTGAATAATAGAGCTAATCATAAGAGTTTAGATTTATTGCTTTTTTCAAAAATTGAACTAAAAAAAACATTTGAAAAATTATTCCATATTTTGTTTTTGCAACCAGTAGCTGTGTGCAAATTATTAATATAGGATAGGAGTTTGAAACCATACCACTGTATGCAAATTATTTGTATTAGATAGGAATACTTGATTTCATATAACTGTACGCAAATTATTTTTATTACATAGGAATACTTAATATCATATAACTGTATGCAAATTATTTGTATTAGATAGGAATACTTAATATCATATAACTGTATGCAAATTATTTGTATTAGATAGGAATACTTGATACCATATAACTGTATGCAAATTATTTGTATTAGATAGGAATACTTGATACCATATAACTGTATGCAAATTATTTGTATTAGATAGGAATACTTAAAACCATATAACTTTATACAAATTATTTGTATTAGATAGGAATACTTGATACCATATAACTGTATGCAAATTATTTGTATTTGATAGGAATACTTAAAACCATATAACTGTATGCATATTATTTGTATTAGATAGGAATACTTGATACCATATAACTGTATGCAGATTATTTGTATTAGATAGGAATACCTAAAAGCATATAACTGTATGCAAATTATTTGTCTTAGATAGGAATACTTGATATCATATAGCTGTGCAAACAAGTGATTATAAACAAATGAATTCAATTTATTAAAAAATGCAATGGAACTTTGAAAATATTGTTATGATCACAAACATTTACAAAGGAATCAAATTTTAGCATTAAATAACCCATAACGAGTTGACATGTCATTAACCAAACCAAACACCTCAATTGTTTTAAAATATTTCTGTTTCTGGATGTTATATTATAACTAAGTTAGAAGTTAATCCCCCATTTCTAAGTCACATTTGACTCAATTCATTTTTATAATCAAGAAAATTTCAGGATATTTTATTAATGATTTAAAAATTGTCTTAGATAGGAATACTTGATACCATATAACTCTGTGCTATTGAACATTGAAACATTAGTGATGATAACAATCAAACATTTATGAATGAATTAAATTTCAGAAATAAATAACAGTTACGTCCTCCAAAAAAGGGCATAAAATAAATAAGACAAACACGTACATAGAGAAGAATAAAAGGTTGGTTGATTGGATTTTATGGTATATCAACTTTGTCGGTTATTTAACGCCAAATCCATTTTTTATGCAAAAAGTCAGATTTCAAACAATTCAGTTGAGCATGAGTACACAGATTCATTGTCAAAAACATTTCTATTTCAAGCTATTCAGTTTATTCAAACAGTTCTATTTCAACTAATTTAGTTTAGTATAAGTACAGATTTTGTTTACACACCGTTCTATATGAAACAATTCAGTTTACTGTAAGTACAGTTTCAATGTTAAAAACAGTTCCACTTCAAACAATTTAGTTTAGTACAAGCATACAGTTTAAATGTAAGTACAGTTTAATTGTGAAAAACATTTCCATTTAAAGCTATTCAGTTTGTTTCAAACAATTCAGACCAGCACAAGTATGCAGTTAGTTCTATTTAATCCATAGATAGGACCCTTGTCAGGAGCTACCACTCAGGGTCAGAGTGGAACTGGGAGTGATGGCAATGAAAGGGTACCCCACATTCCCCAAAGCTCTAGCAATACTAGAACCTCACCATCAGATTTTTTAGTGTCATATCTTGGACACTTGATAGGGATGGTGTTCTTACCCCTCT
Source organism: Sepioteuthis lessoniana (assembly GCA_963585895.1). NCBI lineage: Eukaryota > Metazoa > Mollusca > Cephalopoda > Myopsida > Loliginidae > Sepioteuthis > Sepioteuthis lessoniana. Next base: position 31,195,037 of record OY757944.1, read on the forward strand.
GCAGAGAAGCAGTCGGTGTATTCTACAGCCCCAGCCGACCCAACAAAAGAATAAAAGTTATATATATAACAGTAAATAAGTAATATAATGTCACCAGTGAAGCTTTTGTTACCTAATTCCAGAGTGGATTAGAAATTTACTAAGCTTTTTGCTTAGATGTGGCACAAGGCCATATGAAAGGGGCACCCAATGAGACTCGAATAATTCCAGAGTGGATTACAGTCAAATGTTATATCTTTGTTGGAAGAGTCTATTATTTATTGAAAATAGGTATGATACAACAGCAATAATGATAAGCAGTTGATATGTTAAACCAATTTCTGGAAGGATCTATGTAAAATTATATCTCTTTTTTTGATGTTTACATTTTGTTTTGAAAAGAAAACATGTTTAAATTTGAAAAAGCCGGCTTTAAATGTTTTGTATAGATTTTTTTTTTCAAAAGAAAAGATAGCACATTTAGGCTATGAAAATACATCGAGTAGTGATATGATACAAATATTCAACTCAAAACAAACCAATCTCTCTTTTTTCAATCATTTATTTCCAGTCTATCAAAAATTTGTAAACAATTTTATACAAAGATATACATAATCACTTTTTGAGCATAGAAATAAAACCAGTTCTTTTGAAAGAATATTTTGTTTTAAGAAAAAAGAAATACAAGTTTCGGTTACTGTATGTTGCTTTCTATTTTTCAAAAGATTTTTCAAAAATTTCCCTAAGATGTTTAGAAGTATACATACATATCATCATCCGCATGTTTATGTTGTAACTAAACAAAAGGTTACTGAATGAGAAATAACCAAAACAGAGGTTGGAAATGAAATGAAAATCTTTATAACATTAACAAAATACAATACTTGCCAGTGGCGTGAAGAAGGTAAACCACTGTTCGTGCTGATTACTAAGTCAGCATTGTTAACCACCCTCACAATAGTGTCCAACATATTTATGAGAAATAGGAGATATTCATTAATGTTCATAGGTATGGCATAGAACAGTTTATAAATTCAGAAATATGTACAAATTCAGATATCTGTATGGTAAAATATATATACATAGGTACGCCAATACATTTTCTGCTTAATGAAGAGAAAAACATTAAAAATATTTATTTCAATATGATTAATTACTTGCATAGACCAAACATTATACAATTTTTTATAAAAAACACTCACAAAGCTGACATGAACAAATTTATTAAACCCACTGATGAAATTGAGTTTATGATAAGTTTGAACAATTTATGTCCATTCATTCTTCATGGCCCAGTTGTTGCATACTGAACTGCTTGACAAACAACAAAGGATTCATAGATATATAAAAATTTAATTCATATTTTTATTCTTTGACTGCGACGATTGTGTGTAGTAGGAATACAGTCAGAGAGGGTTCGCACATATCTTTCTTCTGGGGTGGGGACCCTTTTTGTGAAGTAGTGTGATGGCCAGGGAACACACACGGGGAGCTGACAGGTCTGCTTGAGTGACCAGCGGGTCTCTCCCTTTGCTTGAGAGACCAGTAAATCTCCCCCTTTGCTTGAGTGGCCACTGAACCTCAGCCTGCAGTCCAAAATTACGAACCTTATATTGTCTTTTCAAGTCCAATGCGGGAATATGAACCTGCCTCTTTCCCCACATATTTTCTGTTTATGGCTGGTGAACGGAACTTACATACTTCCGGGTTTTTTTTCCAGTAATTTGTTGATCTTATCTGCGAATTGAAATATCTGTCACTCTATCCATAGAGAATAAATTATATTCTTTGCTATCCTCCTTTATCTTCTCTTTCCTGTGATCCACTTTGTTGATGTTATTTTGTGACCACATTGAATCTGCTAAGTTCATCCACGTCACCAGCTAAGTCAGTATATTACACAGTCAGCTGGGGCTGCAGAATGACTGTATCTCTACAGAGAGGTTAGACTACCCAAATCAATGTCCTGGATAAGATACTAAACATTCTGATGGTGAGGCTCCACTAATGCTGGAGCTTTGGGGAAAGTGTAATACCTCTTTGTTTCCATCACTCCCAGATCCAGTCTGGCCCGGCATAGCAGCACCTGATGGAGTCCTATCTATGGGTCAAATTAAACTAAACTGTGTTCTTAGAACTGTTTATATGTATAAAAATGGACTTGGCATTAAATAATGTACAGTGGTTGTTATGCCATAAAACCCAACCAAACCAAATCATATATATTTAATATATATGTATAAAGAGGATTTGGCATTAAATAACCTACAATGGTTGATATGCCATAAAACCTAACCAAACCAAATCATATATATCTAATATATATGTATAAAGAGGATTTGGCATTAAATAACCTACAATGGTTGATATGCCATAAAACCAAACCAAACCAAATCATATATATTTAATATATATGTATAAAGAGGATTTTGCATTAAATAACCTACAGTGGTTGATATGCCATAAAACCCAACTAAACCAAATCATATATATTTAATATATATGTATAAAGAGGATTTGGCATGAAATAACCTCCAAGGGTTGATATGCCATAAAACCCAACCCAACCAAATCGCTTATATTTAATATATATGTATAAAGAGGATTTGGCATTAAATAACCTACAAGGGTTGATATGCCATAAAACCCAACCAAACCAAATCATATATATTTAATATATATGTATAAAGAGGATTTGGCATGAAATAACCTCCAAGGGTTGATATGCCATAAAACCCAACCCAACCAAATTGCTTATATTTAATATATATGTATAAAGAGGATTTGGCATGAAATAACCTCCAAGGGTTGATATGCCATAAAACCCAACCAAACCAAACCATTCTTAATTTCTATTTTTTGATTTAAAATCAAAACATAAGAAACATAAGAAATATAAAGTAAGTCTATGATTGTTACAATAAAATGAACATGTAACAAATTTTGGAGTTTTTATTGATATATATCTATTATCGTCAACCGGCTACTCTTAATACAAAACAAACAAACCCTATTTCCAAGAAGCAATGAGTCATTGATGCTGTCAGCCAATAGCTATCTAGGGACTGGTTGTTAAGGAACCAAATCGCTTCACATAGACCATCTTTTCAAAATATTAAATTCAGTTGGTCTTTCAAAGGACAGTTTGCAGTGGTAATACAAAATAGGTAGTAATAGAAAAAAACTCCTCGAAGTAGAATGAAGTTTCTCACTACTATTTTGTGATGATAAGCAAATTTATTCTACTTAGACCACATAGGCTAGTAACACGCTGTAGACATAAAAGCGGCGGTATTGAAATGTTTGACAGCTTTGGCAGGACGTCAGCTAAGGGTGTCAGAGGAATCCAATTCTCCCTAGGTCAACTCTACGACTGAAGCCTTATCAGCAGCAACTGGCCATGACTCACTGCTGCAGGCTTCCCCTAAAGCTGACGTCCTGATTCCAGCCAGCAGACAACATAGGAAGACTACCAGCCTCTCAGCTTAAAAGTCCTTTTCAGGGTTAACCCAGAAAGTCTATTCCAACACTTCCTGAGACAGCATGATGCAGCAGTTCCAAATACCAGCCTCTCAATCTAATAGCCCATTTCAGGGCTAATTCTGCAAGTCTAACCTAATACTCTCTGTGACGGCATGACGCATTATCTTCTCGCACCAGCAACCACCTTCCTGCTCCAGCAACCACCTTCCTGCTCCAGCAACCACCTTCCTGCACCAGCAGTGATCAGCCCTGCACCAGCAACCACCTTCCTGCACCAGCAGCTACCAGTCTTACACCAGCGACCTCCTTCCTGCAGCAGCAGCTACCAGTCCTACAACAGCAGCTACCAGTCCTGCACCAGTGACCACTAGACCTGACTACCAACAACTACCAGTCTTGCACCAGCTATCCAGTCCAGTGACCACTTTCCAGCAGTGGCGACTGTCTGCCATACGATTTTACAATTTACCATAATAAAATTTTGCCTTTCAAAACAACCACCTTGTTTTGTCATTCTTGCCTAGTTCATAGTCAATCACTTATAATTCAAAAGTTTGTGGGATCGATATATTTATTGGCCCCCACAAAATATCTCTCTGTGATATTGATTAAATATTTGATTAAATAGGGAAAGACACTTTGTGTCTGCCTATTTTAACTTTGGCCTGATCAAATCTTTAAATGAGTCATTTGATTTCTGGATGGAAAGAATCACGGAAGGTGCCATATTTTTCCTTTCGTAATTTTGGCCACAACTGGTGTCATGCTCAGTGGGGAATGAATAATGAAATGAGTAATACACATTTATATCAAGAGTGGGAGAAATAACAAGTCTGATGTGAAATTTATGAAAGAGAACTTTACTGGAGGTAAAAGGAAGAATTAGCAGGAAAAGAGTTAAAGGCATTTCAGAATGTGGCTGTTATATTCAAAATTTATCTTTTTTAAGGAAGGTTTTTTAATCTTTATATTGAGAGCTCAAGAATTTAGATGTTTTATTATACATGAATTTTTTATATTGAGGAAAATGGAAGTAAATACACAAAGGTATGAAAGTGTAGATATACAAAAAAAATTTAAGGTAGACAAAGGATGACAACAATAAGAGTTGAATAATTTGCCAAATTTAAATATTTTGGTTTCATACATTATAGATTCAACAGGCCACAAAAAATATGTAAGAGTCTATCTTCTGATTTTTAATTCAAAATGTTTTGTTTTTTTTGTGAAGAAAAATGAAAAAATGAGGAAGTTTTCAAATTTCTATTTCCATAAATGTGTATTCTGATGAGAGTTGAAAGATTATGTTAAAATCTTCAAAAAATACTAAAAACTTTTTCATTCCATAACATATCATGTACATGTATACATATATAGATACAAAAATGAATGAATACATATATATATATATATATATATAAATATATTCATGTAAATATATATAAATACATATCTGTGCATATATATATATTGACCAGTCGGCTGGGGGGCTCTAGAATACACCAACTGCTTCTCTGCAGAGGGGTAAAATCCCCACCCACAACTGTCCTAGATATGACACTAAACAATCTGATGGTGAGGTTCCAGTAATGTTGGAGCTTTGGGGAATGCAGAGTACTCTTTCATTTTCATTACTCCCAGCTCCACTCTGACCCAGAGTGGTAGCACCTGATAAGGGTCCTATCTATGGTTGAAATAGAACTAAATTATGGTTTTGAGTCTGAACTATTTTTCCATTTAAACTGAATATTTATGCTCAACTACATTGTTTGAAATAGAACTGTTTTGAACTCTAAACTGTGTACTTATGTTAAACTTATTAATCTGAAATAAAACTGTTTTGACATAAACTCTGTGTATTACCCAGTTGGCTGGGGCTGTAGAATACACCGACAGCACCTTTGTAGAGGGGTAAGATACCCCCCAACTAATGTCCTGGATATGACACTAAACAATCTGATGGTGAGGTTCCAGTAATGCTGGGTTTTGTGGGGGAATGTGGTGCACCCCTTCATTGCCATTGCTCCCAGGTCCACTCTGGCCCAAAATAGTAGCACCTGATTGGGCACTATCTATGGGTTAAATAGAACTAAACTGTATACTTATGCTAAACTGAATTGTTTGAATTAGAACTGTTTGACTAAACTGTATAGTTTGAAATAGAAATGTTTTTGACAATTAAACTGTGTACTTACATTTAAGATGTGTACTTTTGCCGAACTGAATTGTTTGAAATGGAACTGTTTTTGACATTGAAACTGTAGTTATGCTAAACTGAATTGTTTAATACAGAACTTGCTTGAGATTTAACTGTGTGTAAACAAATTCTATACTTTATCTGAATTGACTGAATTAGAACTGTTTGAATAAATTGAATAGCTTAAAATAGAACTGTTTTGACATCAAAACTGCATACTTAAGCTGAACTGAATTGTTTGAAATAGAACTGATTGACTAAACTGAATAGTTTGAAATAAAAATGTTTTTGACATTTTAACTGTGTATTTATGCCAAACTGAATTGTTTTAAATAGAACTGTTTATTTGTATAAAAATGGATTTGGCATTATTTAGTTTAGTCAAACGGTTCTAATTCAACCAATTCAGTTTAGTATAAGTATAGATTTTGTTTACACACAGTTAAATATATAAAAAATACTTATATACGTATGAAATATTTATATACTGATATATATATATATAATTAACTTAAATCGCGAGTCGAAAATCTTCTACTAAAGTTTCACCTTAACGGATCATCAGGAAGTTTACTTTCGACTAAATTCTAAGGAGAAATCGCTTTCCTTTATTCACCAAAAACCTCACCTAGCCTAGAATTTGCATTAAAAAAAAAAAAAAGAAAAAAAAAAAATTCTCTAAAACCTATTCCTAATTATATAGTAACCACGCCCTTTTGTGTCTACAACTATTTAACACCTCCAATCTTTTATTTAACATATTCTTACTTTTACAATTTGCTATTACCAATTTTTCCTCCATACAAAGATTACAAGTTCTATTACCTGCCCTATATTTTCGGCATTTCTTTATTACTTCCCATTTCATTATCGGATCTACTCCTTGTTTTTCCTTAAGTTCCCACACATAACTAGATAAAGCAGTGCTATACCTATACTTCTCGTGCGAAAAACTTGTTCTATGGTTATAGTACCTAGTTTTAAAATCCCCTTGGGTCGACCCAAAGTATATCTTTTTATTTCTCTTATTATTCGAATCACTATATACTTCTACTTTATACACTACACATTCCTGCTTACATTTGCCTAGGGGACACCTAACCTTATCTCTACAGTTGCATTTATCAATCACCTTATGCTTCTTTGTACCTAATTTAGCTATATTACTCCAATTTATTATTCCATTAATGTTTGGCATGCAACTGTAACTTAATTTAATACAATTCTTATTAAATATCTTATGTAATTGGCTCCCACTAGGGAAGTTTCTTTTTAATATCTTGAAGAACTCCTTTCCCAAGTTATTAACTACTTCCATGTTGTAAGGGGGATTAAACCATAAAATTTTCCTAGGTCTATTTCTCCTTCCTTGTGTTCCAATTCTATCCCTATTCCTATATTCTAAATTGACCCTATATCCGTCATTTTTTAAGGCTCCTCATATTCCTGCTTAGTTCGTTGAAAAATTTCCCTGTTGGAGGAGTTATTAGATAATCTATGCTCTATTCCCTTAGGTACATGTTTAAACACCTGTATTGGGTGATTAGATCCCCTGTTTACATAACGCAGATCCTGGTTCTTTTTTCTAAATGGAGATACCGTTCCACGATATAAGTTTAAAGTAACATCAAGATAATCGGTTATTTTTAGATCTGTTGTTACATCTAACCTAAATCCAAAGTCTTCAAACAGCTTATACAATTTTTTTCTAATCCCATCACACTTCTTTGGTGTACTTTTATCCACTATAATCAGTCCGTCATCATGATAAAGCCCATGGTTACTAGGGTCCATAATCTTATTAATACTATACAGTAATACACACCCGACGAGCTCACAAATTTCTGCACCATCATATGCTCCAATTGAAACGTCAAAATTTCCACCCTCCCCTTTTTTTATCCATACACTATCTTCATAGTATAACAATGTTTTACGACAATGCTTAATTATTTCCACCTTATCTAAAGGTATAATCATATATTCTTTAGCCAAATCTAACGCTCTATCCAATGTCCTTTCTGTTATTGAAGGATAAAAATCCTTTATATCATATTTAATAAAGGAGCACCTATCATCCTTCTCGTACTCCTTAAACCACTTAATACAGTCATTAGTGCTCCACCACTGGTTGATGTTCAATGTATACATGTAAACTTCCTGATGATCCGTTAAGGTGAAACTTTAGTAGAAGATTTTCAACTCGCGATTTAAGTTAATTCTATAATTGGCTCCATTGTATTGTGTTGAGCACTTTAGTAATTGTAGCATTGCAGCATTTGTGGAGGGTTTTTTGGTTTTCTTTTGACCACTGACTGCGTACCCCTTGATTTTTTTCAAGGAGTCGGACGAGGTTGACCTTTTCTTTCTTTTTTACCCAAAAAACTTTTTTCTTTTCCCCTGGGTGGAGATTCGAGATATTTTTATCTCTTGTTCCTGGCCAGGGTTTTTTTTGTTTTTTTCTGGTACCGTGAATACTGGTAGATATTAGATTAGAAAATATATATATACATATATATATAAGGCTTTATTTTCATGGTATATATATATAAATATATATATATATACCATGAAAATAAAGTCTTCAAAATGCCGCAGTTTATCAATAATTAAAGGAAACTGCTGAAAGATTAAGTTCTCTGGGTTAGTGGTAATGATGCTTCAGCCCTGAAACCTTGCCTGAACCCAGAGTCATCATCTGATGAAGGCGTTGTTGAAAACAATGCTACTGTATAAACATCAGTGATTGCATGATACCTATATAATTATATACATATACATACATATAAATATAAAATATGCCTATATATTCATATATATAAAATATATATAAAATATATATAAAATATATGTAAAAGTAACTTGGCAAACTTATAATACTGAGTATTAAACTAGGCAGCATCAAGTACCATTTTTGAGTCTTTGGTATGACTCGAACTGGGATTGAACCCCGGTTTTCCACACCATTGGCGAACACTCTACTCATTAGGCCAATATTTATATATACTTAAATATATATACTTATATATATATATATATATATATACACACACACACACACACAGAAGTATAAATATACATATACACATACACATATATATATATATACACATATATACACTAATATCTATATATATATATATGTACATATATATATATATATATACACCTACGTACACACATATATATATACCTACATATACATATTTACATGTATACATCTACGTACATATATATATATATACCTACATTTACATATATACATGTATATATAGAGTTACATACATACATATACATATATATATACATGCATGTGTGTGTGTGTATGTATATATATATATATATATGTATACACATTTTTACCCTGATATGCATACATACGTACGTAGTGAATTCAATAAGTTTCCAGACATTTTTTGTACAGGCATTTAAAATTGCCTTAGACTCTTGAAAATTCAGTATGTTATTACTATACATCTTATGAGACGACTGACTAGTTTTTATGATTCCAGGTTCAAATGAACAGCTACAGCAGCAATTGGAATACACCCTACTAAAGCCTGATTCTCACAGCTGGTAAATTTCAAAAATCCAATCTGGATATGAGGAAGAACGATATGCAATAAAATTCTGTTTTAAACTTGGAAAAAAATGAGGCCACAGAAACGTATGGAATGCTTCAGACTGCTTTTCGATCATCTTGCATGAATCGAACATCAGTTTTTGAGTGGCATAAGAGATTCAAGGAAGGTAGGGAGTCTGTGAAGGATGATGAGAGGTGTGGGAGGAGTAAGGAAGTCAATACACCAGAGTTGATTGTCCAAAAGGTTAGGGTTAGGGCTACTATGTTGAGGTTTTAAGGGAAAGCACTCTTCAAATCGGGTCAGTGGCATGTCCACCAGGACAATGCACCAGTCCATGACGCCATCCTTGTCACAGACTATTTGACAAAGATGGGCATCAACACAGTTGCTCACCCTCCTTAGAGTCCAGACCTTGCTCCCTGTGACTTTTGGTTATTCCCTAAGCTCAGAGGCTCTCGTTATGAGACAATTGAGGAGATGAAAGAGGCTGTGATGAAGGTCATTGACACACTCACACAAGAGGACTTCCATGGGGACTTCAAGAAGTTGTTGGAACAGTACAACAAGTGCATTGCAGCCGGAGGAGATTACTTTGAAGGGGACTAGTGTTTCATGTGTGTACTATCAATAAAAGTGCCCATACGAAAAAAGTCTGGAAACTTATGTTATGATCCTCGTATATAGATATAAATACACAATATAAAAGCCAAATATCTTCTAGCATTCCAAAGGTGGAGTACATATCAAAGACTGATATTCTCTGATAGCATCAGCTCTATGAGGGGAACATGATGTTGAAAGATCTGAAACTCCCAATAACCCAAGCAAAGAACATCACTGACAATTGCCACTGGTGCCCCAAATGTTGTAAGGAGCATATATTCTATATATATATATATATATATGCATCCATATAGTGTAATGGTTACAATGAAAGGAAATAGACATGGTGACCCAAGATCACATCCTGGGTGAGGCTGTTTGCTTTTAACATAGAGCTAATTTCTTTGAGAAAGGTATGAATGCAATTATTCTTTTTCCAGCTATAATTAAGTAGTAGGGTAGACTTATCTTTAATCTTAGTACGGGAAATGGCCCAACGGGAACTTGGAATTCAAACCTGTTAAACTTCACTTAAAAATTGACCTTGTGTCACATCCTGCTTATGTGTAGGTGTTGGTATATATTCACATAAATATATATACATATAGATATCTGCCGTCTTGGCTAGGGCTGTAGAATGTGCCCACTGCACCTCTGCAATGAGGTAAACACCCGCTCATCCCAATGAGGCCACCTATTGGCCTTGGTTGGTGAACTGTGATGCTTAAGGATGACATCCTAGTGGTTGAACAGTACTTGTTTCAGTAACCAAGTGGTCAATTGACTTGGAACACACCTCTTTGGCTCTTACTGGGCTAGACAGGTGATCAGACAGGTTTGATCTAATCAATCGGGTGGTTGCATCAAACTTCATCACCTACATATTTTGTTCCAACTGTATTCTTCAATCTGCACTTGTGGCAAACTCCCAACCCTTTTATCTAGAAGGCAATTGCTGAGGGTCCATTTTGTTGTGAGTATAAGAATTTGACCTTGTGTCATATCCTGCCCGAGTGGAGGGGTTGGTAAAAAAATGGAGGTGCCTGTGGTGTAATGGTTATTGTCGTAGGAAATGGACATGGTAACACAAGTTCAAATCCTGGACGAGACTGATTGCATTTCACATAGCACTAATACCCTTGGGAAAGGTATGAATCCAATTATTCTCCCTCCAGCTATAGGTAAATAGTAGGGCAGACTAGGTTCTTCAGCTTTGGTGAGGTAACTAGTCTAGGAGAAGGAAAACTGAATTCAAACCTGTTAAACTCCCCTTAAAAATTGACCTTGTGTCATATTCTACCCAAGCGGAGGGGTTGCTAGATATGATAAGAATTTGATCACAGTTAAATTACATGGTAATAAGTGATGTTTACTGAAAACTTGAAATTAGCAAGGGCTCAAAACTCTACTCCCAGCTCAAGTATACTGGCAATGTATCCCTGTCTCAAACAAGGCAAATAGGTTTTCTGCTTGATAAATTCCCAACTCAAATTGTACTCTATGGTGAGTGGTGGAGCACAGGACTGGAGATAAATAAACATTACCTATGGCTTCTTCAAAGAAAAAGATAAAAAGTAATCTCTCAGAATCAGATTTGAAGAATGAGGCGGCAGACTTTCTTAGATTCATTGTCATTGATTCTCTCAAAGATATCTGCTGAGCTAAATTCTCCCATTTTCTAATAGAAAAACTAATATAAACTAGAGCTACTCTTAAAAACATGGAAAAAAAAAGGGCTTGTGAAAGTCGACAGCCAGAGGCAGGCTAAAAAGATCCTCAAGATGAAGACATTCCACACAACCAAATGCAAAGACTATTCCCATGAAAAACAGAAATGATCAAAAGGAGTCATCAGAAGTAGGGACCTATCCTTGGCTAGAGGGGAGGAGATAACAGCAGCCCTGGAAAAACAAGGAGGGATAGACATCAAAATCATTATAATCAGAAAGGGTAGAGAGCAAATCCAGACGAACACATACATCCTGACATTTAATCAGTCCCATATTCCCAAGGAATTGTAAATTAGATATTGCCTCAAGAGGATTGAGCAATATATCCTAGCACCCCTGAGATGGTCCAAATGTCAAAACTATGGCCACTACAGGGAAGATTGCAGAGGATAACAGACATTTGTAAAGTATGACCAAAAGGACCCAGACCAGAAGGAGGAAAATTGCTCAAATGAAATTAAATGTCCAAACTGCCAACAAAACTATACGGCTTTCTCAAGATCTTGTGATATTTATAAAAGAAGCTAGGAGAATAGTAGGGTCCTATATCGGAGATAAAACTTACACATCTATTGCATGGAAGGAAGACCCAATCAAACAAAGCAATCAAGAGAACAGATTCAGAACTCTTTTGAAGAAGCTGATCCAATTTGTCCCAGATGATTGGCAAAAGTTTCAGTAGCACCTAAAAAACCAACACTCGAGCAAATTTCAGTAAACAGAAGCACAAACTCACCGAAAAGAAGTCACAACAAATAAAGAGAAATCCAATCCAATAATTCAAGGACAAACATATTTTTAAAAAATCTACGACTTGAACGTAAACCACTATATATATATATATATATATATATAGATATAAAATCCCCATCAAAAGCTCACAATGGTCTCTAATCCATCTACCAAAAACCGTCAAAGACAGACTTAAAAAACTGTCTCCCAAAAAGTCTGAACCACTCAAACGAAAACCACAAGGTCTCATTGACCAACACGGAAAAATACATATGAATACCAAAGTGAACACTGAAACACTAAAAGCACACTCAAACTGCCTTCAGCCAAATTTGATACAGACTCCAAAACATGAGGAACAAAGTCACCTAAAAGAATGAATAAACAATGCAATGCACAGGAAACAACCAAAACCCTGAATGGATTCTATAGAAAATATGGATATTTGCCAGCTTCACTCAAGAAGATATAATAAATAACTACAATACTTAAAATCATTTAACTTTATTTGTTCTCTGTCCCACCACCGGACAAGTATGGCACAAGGCCTTTTTAAAGCCCACACACGCCCAGCAAAATCTGAAAATACCTTCAGCCTCGTCGGCACCCTCCAAAAGGGGGTGCTTCAGAGGCCAGGAAACAAACAACAAACAATTGGTCAAATAATTGGTGAACTCTTATTAAATCATTTAACTGTCAGCAAACAAATGAGTTTAATCTCTTTTTAAAAGTGATCTACAAACCATCCTCTTAAAAAGTATGTATCAAAAAGATTTGGCACTAAATAACTACCAAGGTTGCATATGCCATTAAACTAAATAACCTAAAAAATCATACATTCAATAGATAAATATTTATAAATAGGATTTGGCATTAACTTACCTACAAGGGTTGATATGCCATAATACCAACTATTTTAACTGAGTAAATAAAACTATTGGTATTGAATAAAAAGCTTGAAACCATTTAACTGTGTGCAAATAAATGAGCTCTATCTTGTTTAAGATTTTATCTGCAAACTATTCACTTACAAATCGTATATACTTAATATCCAAGTATAAAGAAGATCTGACATTAAATAACCTACAAGGGTTAATATGCCATCAAACTAAACCAAATATATATATATATATATATATATATATATACACAAATATATATATATATGTATATATATATATATATATATATCATCATCATCATCATCATGTTGTACCACCAGCACGGATATCCCTGACCCTCTTTTGCCACTCCTCCCTATCGTTCATCGCTTCTGGTAGGTCCTCAGGGCTATATCCCGTATCCTCAGAGAGCTGCTGTATGTAGGTTCGAGCTGGTCATCCTGCTTTTGCTCAGCCATATGAGGGGGTCCATAAGAGAACATCACTTATGAGCTCATCCTTGCTTCTCAAGCAGTGTCCTGCATGTCTGGTTGTCTAACTTTGATAGTTTTCGTGTTGAGAGGTAGGTGGCTGTACAGCTGGTGCTTTGTGGGATGTTGCCTCCAGGACTTGTTCAAAATTGCCCGTAGCATTCTTCTGTAGTTGCTGTCAAGCTTTTTCTCCATCCGTTTAGTTAGTGTTGATGTAGTGCATCCATATAGCAGTATCGACACGACCACTGCTTGGAAGAAACTGCGTTTCATTATATCGGTCAGGTCTGACTTCCATATGACCGATAGCTTATCAATAGCTGTCAATGCCTTTGTTAGCCGCGTGTTAGTGTCAACATATATATGTATATATATATATATATATACATTATATATACATATATGAATTCACGTTGAAACATGCATACACATATATACATATATGTTTACATACATATATTTACATATGAACAAATACACTGATGCATACATGTATACACATATCTATCCATTGATAGATAGATAGATAGATACTAGGAAAATACTTCTCTAATAAAATAAGTACCTCCATAGAACTACAAAAACTCTGTTGAGACATTTAACATTTCACTTCTTTGGCACTTGTTCCATCTCTCAACAACTCAAAATACATTCACGCTTCTCCAAATGCAGAAATTTTTTTACTGAAAACTTGTTTATATTAAAAAAGAAACACAAACTCCAGATTCTTGAAGCTCTGTATATAAAGACTAATAAATATTCTTTAAACAAGATCAACTTTAAATATAGCAGCCACATTCTAACATGACCTTAACACTTTTCCCATCAATTCTTCCTCTTACCTCTAATAGAATTCTTTTCTTCCATAAATTCTCCTCACACTTGTTCTTCCTCCTACTCTTTATATAAATGTATATGACTTGTCATTGTGTTCATCATTTCCTTATTTGCTCTCTCAAAGACAGTTCTAATTCAGACCGAAAGTACTTGGGAAAAATATGGTTCCTTCCTAAACTTATTCCATTCAAAAGTCTAACAGCTCATACAAAAACTTGAATGGATCAATGATAGAATAGGCAGACCTGAAATATCTCTCTTATTTAATCAAACATATATATATATATATATATATAGTTTGACCCTGCTTGAGAATGGAAAAGCCACAAAGCTGTATATAAAGGCTAAGAAATATTCTTTAGACAAGATCAACTTTGAATATAGCAACCATATTCTAACATGACTTTAACACTTTTCCTACCAATTCTTCCTCTTAACTCTTATAAAATTATTTTCTTCCATAAATTCCTCACACACTTGTTCTTCCTATTTTTTTTATAGAAATGTGTATAACTCTTCATTGTTCTTGCTTTTCATTATTTGTTCTCCTGAAGATGGCTCCAGTTGGGAAAAAAACAGCACCTTTGTGATTTCCTTCCATCCAGAAGAAATGAATGAAAACTTGAATAGATTAAATATGAAATTGACAGACATAAGGTGTCTGTCTTTTTTAACCAGACATGTTTACCAGAGAAAATGCTGCCTATTTATACATACATATCCATATTCACAGATATATATATATATATATATATATAGAGAGAGAGAGAGAGAGAGATAATAAAACACAAGGTCTTTAGAGGATGATTTTATTTGGAGAAATATTAGCCAACATTAAATATTTTGGTTTTTAGAACTTCATTAGGGTATGTGTGTGTGTGTGTGTGTGTGTATATATATATATATATATGTGTGTTTGTGTGTGTGTGTGTGTGTGTGTGTGATTAAGCAGCAGTCATTCATTTAAGCATGTTTCATTTAATAATAAAGACAAATTTTGTCTATATAATTTATTTAAGATCCTTTCAAGTTTTCTGATTAGAGTCTTAGTTTCAGATTGGAATTCATCTACCAATTCCAACCAGAAACTAAGACATTTATCAGAAAACTTGAAAGGATCTTAAATAAATTATATAGACAAAATTTGTCTTTATTAAATGAAATATGCATATATATATATATATATAATTTATACAAAATATATGAGAAAATTTCTAAAAAAAAAATACTTTTGTTAAAGTAGATTTAATTAATTGATTTTAATGGCATGTCAAAACAAATAGAACTATTAATTTCCATTAGAATAAATAGGAGGCAATATATTTAGAACAGCAGTGGTATATGTATATATACATCATGTTTGTACTTGATGATTGACTTGGTTCATGAAAATAGCAGTTATACGAGCCACTTGCGATTTTATTTTGGTTTTTAATTATTGTTTTCAACTGTTGCTCAACATTTAAGCAACTCTATCCTAGATATTGAGCACAATCACTAAAACATGAGGGTTTTTTTTCAAATGTTATTGATTATATATACATATATGTAAAAAAAAATTGTTGTAGGTCCAAAGAGAGAAAGAAATATTTTAAAATGAGTAGGTCCACTAAGAGATTTGTAGTTTTTTAGGATTTATTTATCTATTTTGTTCTTTCATATGTGTATATTTCCAGCTCGTTGCTTTCGTCAGAGAACACATATGGCACAAGGTCTTGTTAATGGGGTACTCAATGAGACTTGGGCTCACTTGTTTTGTAGTTATATATATATATATATATATAAAGAGAAGAAAAATATAGAAGAAGCAGACTGACAGTGATCTGGTCCTTTGGGTAAAAAGGCTTATTTGCCTCTTAAACCTCTTCCTCTTAAAAATCATTCATTCCATACAGATATTAACAATCTTAATCAGACATTTGTATCTAAATATCCATTATGAAAAAAATCTTCTAACACATTAAATTCTAGTTTATAGAGTACCATTCTGAACATATTTAGCCGAGTCTATTAACAGAGCTTGAGGGATTGATGGGAATTACAACACTTCAACAATAGAATATAGATTCATACTTGGGCTTCTTGATGCATTAAGCCTTCAGGCATTAGCCAACTGCTTGATGGCTCAGTCGACCCCAGAAATGTACAGAGAATTAAATACAAATAAAAACACATTACACATTCAGTTACATACATTATATACTAGCATTCTACATCATCATATATAACTAGATTTTATTTAAATATGAATTGGCACTTCTGATTCTATGGCTTTTAAGATGTTTATATCTATTGTGATGCTAGCAAAAGAAAGACACGGGGAACACAAAAAGGTTGATAGAAAAACATATATATTCAAGTAACAGAAACAAGATACAAGTGAACCTGGTTAAACAGTAGTTAGTTAATAGGAAGCTGAGAGTCCAGTGGGTAGTGACTATCCGTCCACTATGCAAATGGTATCACATGTGATTGTGTCACATGGGTTTGGTCAACTCCCATCTGACGCTCTTGTTGACTTGTATTTATGGCGGAGAGTGAGTTCATTATGTAAGGGAGTACAACAGTATCAGTCATTTTGGCAAACCGAGAACACAAGTGTATTAGTCAACAGAAATCCTTTCAAATAAACAAATGATTCTGGTTAAATTGAATTTTTAGAAATAGAACAGTTTCATCATTTAATTGATGGTTAATTGAATTGTTAGTGATACATGAAAATACTTAAAACAACTTAACTTTGTGCTAATGAATGAGTAATGTTGAATATTAGAGTTGATTCACAACACTTGAAACTCATTAAATAAAACTATTTAAGATAGCAATATTTGAAACCATTTGAATACAAATAAATCATTAACACTAAATTGAACTGTTTGGAATCATTTAACTATGTGCAAATAAATTAGCAGAGACTTTTTTTTAAATAATATTACCAACAAACTACTGACTTAGAAATCATATATATAAACATTTAACTGTTGGCAAACAAATCAACTCTGGTTCATTAAAAAATGTTATCTACAAAGTGTGTATACAAATCCTATATATTTAGTATATATGTATAAACACTATTTGGCATTAAATAACCTACAATGGTTGATATGCCATAAAACTCAACCAAACCAAATCATATATATTTAATATATATGTATAAAGAGGATTTGGTATTAAATAACCTACAATGTTTTATATGCCATAAAAACCCAACCAAACCAAATCATATATACCTAATATATATGTATAAAGAGGATTTGGCATTAAATAAACAACAACGGTTGATATGCCATAAAACTTAACCAAACCAAATCCTATATATTTAATATATATGTATAAAGAGGATTTGGCATTAAATAACCAACAATGGTTGATATGCCATAAAACCCAACCAAAACAAATCATATATATTTAATATATATGTATAAAGAGGATTTGGCATTAAATAACCCGCAATGGTTGTTATGCCATAAAACCCAAACTAATGAACCTGAATTCTTTTAAGTTTTTGTTCATATAGTCATCTTTTCACTGAATAAACATGTATATATTTTCATCTCTACTATCAAAGTTATTTCAAAAGCAATTTCTATTTACACACATATTTAACAATTTTTATGAAACTATAGACTTAAAACAACGGAAGCAAATATAAATATGTTAGCATTAAATATATATACAGAATGATTAAAATTCTTATATATTTTTAAACTAGAAAGAAAGAAATGAATAGAAGCAGAAAGTGTCATAGAATTACTTTTCAATAACCCTATATATACAGCGTTTTTCAGAAAAAATTATATAATTTCAGATATACCGGGTATTTGAGAAAAAATTTCTAAAATTTCATCATCAATCTAATCATCATCATATCGTGCCACTCTCTGACCCTCTCTTGCCACTTCTCCCTATCATTCATCGCCTTTGGCAAGTCTTCAGGGCTACATCCCGTACCCTCACATAGTTGCTGAATGTATGTTCAAGCTGGTCGTCCTGCTTTTGCCCGGCCATATGTGGGGGTCCATAGGAGTACATCACTTATGAGCTCATCCATGCTTCTCCAACAGTGTCCTGCATGTCTGGTTCATCTAACTTGGATAGTTTTCATGATGGGAGGCAGATGGCCGTATAGTTGGTGCTTTATGGGGTGTTGCCTCCAGGACTTGTTCAATATTGCTTGCAACATTCTTGTGTAATTGCCGTCTAGCTTCTTCTCCAACCATTTAGTTAGCGTCCAAGTAGTGCATTCATACAGCAGTATTGATACGACCGCTGCCTGGAAGAAACTGTGTTTCATTTTTTTTTTTTTTTAAATCAATCTAATAATTTCCCCAATTCTAGTTTAAATGATCTCAAATTTTAACAGCATAAAAACAACTAAAAATTCAATGTTTAATGTTTAATGGTTTTTTTCTTTTCAGATATAGTAATTCTAAAAGGCGTTTAAACATTAAACGTAAAATTTTGAGTTATTTCTACTCACGTTTATTCGGAGGTGCCAATGGTATAATGATTATCATGATAGGAAATGGACACGGCAGCACAAGTTCAAATCCTGGACAAGGCTGATTGCATTTCACATGGCACTAATACCCTTGGGAAAGGTATTGATCCAATTATTCTTCTTCCAGCTATGGGTAAATAGTAGGACAGACTGGATTCTTCAGCTTTGGTCAGGCAACCAGTCTAGGAGAAGGAAAACTGTGAATTTCAAAACCTGTTAAACTCTGCTTAAACATTGACCTTGTGCCATATCCTACGTGTGTGGAGGGGTTGGTAAATACATACACATGCTAATTAGAATTTGAGATTATTTGAATGAGAATCGGTCAAGTTAGAAGATTAAAATCTTTCTGAAAATTGATCTGAAACAGAATGAATATCAATCTTAGTAAATGAATGAAACAGGTGATTTGCTTAAAGCAATGAAGACCTATGAAGAAACAGTGAAATTTTTTTTGGATGAGCTGATAACAGAAAAAGGGGCATGAGTGAAGCACAAATACTTCTAACAACACTACTCAGGTTTTAAATTCAGTATTTTATTCTCCTAGACTGGTTACTTTACCAAAGCTTCAGAGCCCAGCCTGGTCTACAGTTTATTTATAGCTGGTGAGGGAGAGAAGCATTCATACTTTTCCCCAAAAGTGAAACACAAACAGCTTTATCCAGGATTTGAACCTGGCTCATCAACTCTATTTCCTTTGGCAATAAGCATTATGCTACACATGCTACCACACACACACAAAAACATATATATATATATATATATATATATATATATATATATATAGAGAGAGAGAGAGAGAGAGAAATTTGAAAAACAAGATTATGTTTTTCTAATTTTTCTATATATTGTTGGATTCTTTTCCATCATTTACTTCTATATATATATATATATATATATGTATGTATGAATGTATACACATCTATACATTATATAGCATTATATAGATATATATCTATATACACACATGCATACATGATATATATACGGGTGCATTTCATATACATACATATATATATATTCACTGACATTTCATATATATATATATATATATATATATATATATATATATATATATACACACTTGCATTTCACACATTCTCTCTCTCTCTCTATATATATATATATATATATATTAGTAAGTAAGCTAGAGAGAACCCTAAACCCCTACATTACATATATATATATATATATATATATATATATATATATATATAATGTAGAGGTTTAGGGTTCTCACTAGCTTACTTGTTGAATTAATGGAAATATGTGTATATATATAAAGATGCATGTCACTCTATGTGCATATATACATATATATGTATGTGAAAGTGACAGCACATACACAAACATACTAACATCCAAAAGCACACCAACATAGATACACATACACACAAACAAAAATTAACCATATTAATCAGCCTTTTTTTTTTAAAAAAACATACATTCTGTCTGATGAATGTATAAAGCATGAAACTCAGGGTCATAGATGCTACCATGTAATATATAGATATATGATATATCTATAATAAAAATAAATGGAAAAGAGGCTAAATTAGACACTTATAATAAATTTAGAATTATTTCCTTCTTTATTCAAAGAACTGATTTTTATCATCTTGTCAGATTCACAAAAATCTATCATTTCACTATTTATATATATATATATATATATGTATATATGCAAATTTCATTAAACATAATAGACATTTTACGTCTACATATTTTCTTCTGGATCCGTTCGAATTCTCGTAGTACTTTTATCGTATTCGGGGGGAATTGATTTATGTATTGTCCATAGTTGCATGTATCCCTAGTACTTTCTGCCCGACTTTGGGCCATCATCAGGGGAGGATCTATTACAAAATGCTAAAACAAAAGTTACATCACTTTTGTAATAGATCCTCCCCTGATGATGGCCCAAAGTCGGGCAGAAAGTACTAGGGATACATGCAACTATGGACAATACATAAATCAATTCCCCCGAATACGATAAAAGTAATACGAGAATTCGAACGGATCCAGAAGAAAATATGTAGACATAAAATGTCTATTATGTTTAATGAAATTTGCATTAATGAAGAAATGCTGCCTAAATATACATATATTTATATATATATATATATATATATATATATATATATATATATATATATATTTATATATATACATAAATATATATATATCCACACACATTTAAATATACCTATG
>OY757944.1:31223768-31233768 GCA_963585895.1 Sepioteuthis lessoniana
ATATATAAATACGCTGGAAAATATTTTTACAAAAGAAATACACAGAAATTATTTTTTTACTAAAAAAATGCACTGGAAATAATTTTTACTATAAAAATGGGCTGCAAATGATTTTTACAATGAAAATGCATTGGTAATGATTTTTGCTATAAAAATGCCCTGGAAAAGATTCTTACTATGAAAATGCATAGGAAACAATTTTTACTATAAAAATGCATTAGAACTGATTTTTACTATAAAAATGCACTGGAAATGATTTTTGCTATAAAAATGCCTTGGAAAAGATTCTTACTATGAAAATGCACTGGAAACAATTTTTACTATAAAAATGCATTAGAACTGATTTTTACTATAAAAATGCACCGGAAATGATTTTTGCTATAAAAATGCACTGGAAATGATTTTTGCTATAAAAATGCATTAGAAATGATTTTTGCTATAAAAATGCATTAGAAATGATTTTTATTATAAAAATGCATTGGAAATGATTTTTGCTATAAAAATACATTGGAAATGATTTTTACTATAAAAATGCATTGGGAATGATTTTTACTATAAAAATGCATTGGAAATGATTTTTGCTATAAAAATGCATTAGAAATGATTTTTGCTATAAAAATGCATTAGAAATGATTTTTGCTATAAAAATACATTAGAAATGAGTTTTACTATAAAAATGCATTAGAAATGATTTTTGCTATAAAAATGCATTAGAAATGAGTTTTACTATAAAAATGCATTAGAAATGATTTTTACAATAAAAATGCATTAGAAATGATTTTTACTATAAAAATGCATTAGAAATGAATTTTGCTATAAAAATACATTAGAAATGAGTTTTACTATAAAAATGCATTAGAAATGATTTTTGCTATAAAAATGCATTAGAAATGAGTTTTACTATAAAAATGCATTAGAAATGATTTTTACAATAAAAATGCATTAGAAATGATTTTTACTATAAAAATGCATTAGAAATGATTTTTGCTATAAAAATGCATTAGAAATGATTTTTGCTATAAAAATGCATTAGAAATGATTTTTGCTATAAAAATACATTAGAAATGAGTTTTACTATAAAAATGCATTAGAAATGATTTTTACTAAAAATTGCATTGGAAAAGATTTTTATTATTAAAATGAATTTGAAATGATTTTTTATGATAAAAATGCATTGGAAATTATTACAACTCAGATTGCAGACATGGCCAGATAAATAAATACCAAAAATCACTACTATTTATTTCATTTTTCTAAATGATGTTCATTTTGTAATCTTTTGTAATTTATTAAACTTAGTTTGGCATAAGGCTTGGCACACAATGAGAATCAAACTCACTTGAAATGGTCTGTTATACAACATGCGAGCCACTTCTATTTTATAATTTTTGTTGTCAATAAAAAATCCACAGTTAACATTTATAAACAATAATTGTTAATATAAAAGATATATTTTCATTTTTGTGAAAGTGTTGTATAGTAAGCATATACATATGCAAACCACACTATACAAATATACTAGCAACTCTATTGTTCAGGTATGAACCGTTTAATATTAACTTCTGACTTCAGTTCTTTAACACAAAGAGAGAGACACAATTCTTTAAAGTCTTTCATAATCATACAATGCTAACAACACCCAAACGCTTGGCACATCTCGTGGTCCAATCTCAATTTCTCAACATCATGGTCAGACCCCAACTTCTCAACATCATTGTCGGGCCCAACTTCTCAACACCATAGTCGGAACTCAACTTCAACTTCAACTGTCTGCCATTGAAGCAGACAACCCAACTGTCTATCTACATGGCCCAAAGTCAACTCCCAACTGACTCTTTTTCAAAATCTTCAAATTCTCAGGACCATCGCTTCCGGGCATGACGTCATTCACACTCCAGCCGCATTTCCCGTCTGGGGTTTATTATGACAATTGTGATTGTCATATCCTTTGTGCATGAGAGTAAAACTGTACCCAATGCTATGCATCCAAACAATGAGCCAAATAGTTCAAGGCCCAACCAAACTGAATGATAAAATATAATTAACAAAAAATGATTAATATAAAAATATCATTCCTTAATTATATAACAAAAGAAACTTAAATGTAACCGAGTAAGACACATTAGTTTGGACTATAGATATAACTTATTTTTGATCATTCCATCCTAAATATGGTGTTGTATGTGACCAGAAAAAATGTTAATAGTAGGTATCATACAATAACTGATGTTTATACAACGGCATTGCATCTAAGAGAGCCTTCATCAGATGATGACTCTGGGTACAGGCATGGTTTCGGGGCCGAAGCATCACTACCACTAACCCAGAGTGCCCCAACAGTATCTCACGACACCACCAGACTTTGTCAGATTGTTGTCGCTCTGTGGGATTGCCAGATCCACACTGATGCAGTTAGAGCCTTATCTTAAATCTTTTCCATGTATTTCCTCTTGTCTGATGGAGGAAGTCTAAGATTAGTTAAGAAAACGGAGTATTGTTATATTTTGACCTTCAACCCGGCCCAAAAATACTATTCCAAGGTAATACACCGGAAGGAAGTGACACATTCCAATGGCCAGTAATCGAAAGAGATCGTGTGGGCAGATTAAGGCTTATGATATGGGACAAGGTGAAGGTCCCATTGTGCCATTACAGTCATGCACTGGAAGAGAGTAACCTCTGAACTGCATGACAGTTATTTCCGCTTGATGATGATTAAACATTCGATTTCAAAGATCCAGTAGGCGATCGTGTGGGTGTTGAGTTATTATTTAACTCAGTTGAGTTTGGGTCCCAGAGCAGTTGCCAGCAGACTTCCAGACAGTAGAGACCAGATGTGGTAGGGAAGGCCACACCCAACCGAGGGGGCCCTCGGAAAACCCCCGATGGAGTGGACCCCAACAACAGGAGAACAAGAAAGACACAACGTGACGGTCATAACAGTGGGGTCAAAATACGAAGTTTATGTTCAGTCTCCAGCACCCTCTCACATGCAAACCTTCAACAACCCTTTCGAACCCTTGCAATAAAGTGAGAGAGGTAAATATTTTTCTAAAGAAGTCTTCTTGTGTCTTCTTTCATGCGTCCTTTATTCCTGCGTCCTTTATTCGTGCGTCTGTCATTTATCATGCGTCTGTTATCATTGCGTCGGTATGCATCCAGTATATATATGTATGCAACAGTATGAGTTGGCAATAAAACCTCTGCATCCAACTTTGATAGGAAATACATTCATTATCCAGTCATTTCTGACACATTGTTCTCGCAGATCTTCATATTTTTCCAACTTATGCTGATGTGCCCAATTCAAATTTTCTTCATAAGGGACCGTTAACTCGATAACGAAAACTTTTTTTGCTTTAATGGACCAAATGACAATATCTGGACACTTTGTCATTAATGCTATTTCAGTTGGAAATATGAAGTTATGTTTTAAATCGGTTGCGACGTGCCAGTCCGTGCAGCCCTCAAGCAATGATTGTTTACACATATTTTCACGTGTAATTTTTGAAATATTTCCTTCTTTAACGAACTGAATTGCTCTGTTGTTGATAATATTTAGAGCTTTAATGGCAGTCTCACAATATGTTTTTGAAATCTCAGAAAAAATCTCCAGGACTTCGTTATGTCTCCAAGTATAGCTTCTTAGAGCGTACTCACATCCAGTGAGAATATGTTTGAGGCTTGCAGTTTTCCCACATGCTCTGCATCGGTCGGATGTAGTTAACCTCCGAGCATGAAGGTTGACTGGTGTTGGTAAGACGTTGTAGACTGCTTTTTTATATAGTTCTCGTGTATCATAGATACTCCAAACTTTTGGGCGGAAATATCTGGAAATTCACAACCATAATCATAATGATATCAATCCAACAGTACAAATACAAATGCAAATACAGGCAAAAACAGGCGGACTCTGTCGCTTCAGGTACAAACAGTTTTATTAACTTCTGAGTTTGGTTCTTCAACACGAGGAGAGAGACTCAATTCTTAAAAGTCTTCCATAATCTTACTATGCTAACAACATCCCCAACGTTGGGTACATCTCATGGTGTTTTAGATCTCAATTCATCTTCACTGGTCGGGACCCGAAAAACTTAACCGCCGCTGCAATGGTAGAAAACTCAAGTCAATGGCAGAGAACTCAATTCTCTTCCCCAATGGCAGAAACTCAATTGTCTGCTTGCATGGTCCAATCTCAAATCCTCAACTGCCGTGTTTTTCAAAATCTTCAAATTCTCAGCCCATCTCTTCTGGGTATGACATCATTTACACTCCAGCCCCATTTCCTCTCTGGCGTTTATTATGACAATGGTGATTGTCATATCCTTTGCGCGTGAGCGTAAATCTGTACCCAACGACTGTACACCTGAAATCTTAACCTGAATAGTTCAAAGCCCAACAAAACTGAATGATAAAATATAATTAATGAAAAATGATTAATATAAAAAAAAAAATCATTCCTTAATTATATAACAGTGTGTCTGATATTAATTATGGTACAAATGACACTTGTTGATATTGTGAACAATTTTATGGACCAGCAACTGAGTGATTTGACAAAGCAACTTGATTTTCCAAAGTTTTTACTTTCATCTTAAAGCTGTTATTCAAACCTGTTAAAATCCATTTAAAAATTGAAATTGTGTCAAATCCTGCATATGCAGAGGGGTGGGGTAAATACATACATATCGTCTTTCCTTGTGCTGCACAGCAAAGCTTTGATTTAAGATGATAAACAGTATAAACTTTGTGAGATTGCTGTGAAACTTGATCTTCCCAAGTTGATCATCCATAAAATTGTCCACAAGTGATTGGATTATCATCTCATCGATTCCCAAAGCAATTGGCTGAAGAACAATAGATTTGACTCAACTCTTATCACACAGACAAATGATATATGCACAGACCTGAGCGTGTTCTGGAAAATAGGAAAATTTTCTGGGATTTTGTGATAAGAATGAACCAGCTGATCCTGGCCAGAAGACCATATCTACTTAAAGTTAATAAGAAACTTAACAACTGATGTACTTAACATTTTCAGTTGAACAGACTGAAATTAAAGGAAATATCTAGACCTTGCTGGAGAACAGGAAAAATTATGGAACACAAAGATAACAGTGATACTTCTTGAACCTGTTTTAATTTTGTGGAGATAAATACATTGTAGCAGAAAACTTGCTCTATTCAAATAAATAGGAAGCATTATGTTTATGGTGTCCCTTTTTATTTTTATGAATGAAGGCAAAATTTGTTCTTTAAATGACGGATTATTTTCTGTATATCAGATTTGAATTTTAATCTCAAGTACAGAGTTAATGGATTATGGTTTAGTTTGTTTTCTTTGTTTAATAGCATATCAACCTTTGAGGGTTATTTAATGCTAAAGACACTATTATCAATATACATTTAATTTAAGGGCATTATTATCAATTTACTGTTTAATGCTAAAGACATCATTATAAAACAAAGTTTGAACTCTCACCTTAAAGTTGATACATATCATAATGTTTTGTTGACAATGTTGAGCCGAATAAAGTAAGTTGGCGACCATAGTCGAGGGTGACCAGAAGGCTCCCTTTTCGATAGCTACTACAGCGAAGTGTAGGGGAAGGCGCTACTCCTTCCCCTGGATTGCTCCACTTTACCCTCGATATGTGCCTTATATTGCTGAGTGTTGAGCAAGGAGGTATCAAGTATCATTTTTAAAGTGTTTGGTATGACACAACCTGGGATTGAAACCAGGTCTCCCGGACCATTGGCGAACACTCAACCCACTGGGCCAATGAGCCCAATTTAACATAATAGACAGCACAAACTTTATGAGTTGGCCATGCAATTTGATCTTCCCAAGTTAACCATCCATAAAACGGCTCACAAGTGGTTGTGTTATAAAGTGGCACCTTTTGGGGTTAGAAATCTTGTTCTTCTTTGGCGCCACCATTATTCCATCTCCTTCCTTAAATGCTTTATTCTCTTAGCTTAGATAAATAACAAATGCAAAGTCTCCTTTTCTCAAGTGCATATCTTTATTCATTTTATTTACATTACTGACTGGGTCAGGAGCAGCAGACCACATTTGGAAAATTATGTCTTGTCACTTAAACTTGTCTTGGTCGACTTAAAGTTGAAATCTAATTTCTAGGATTTTAGTCACAACTTTACTATTCTCCAATGTCAGTCAATTGACCTGAGGAGACAGTATCTATCAATTAAACTAGGTTGATTCCTGGTATCTTTCCAGCTGTTCTAACAGTTATAACTTAATTTGAATGCTACACTACCAGTCAATAACAGACTTCACCTATCTTTTATGTAACAGTTGGAATATCATCTCATTGATTCCCAAAGCAATTGCACCCCAGTCGGCCCGGGCTGTAGAATACACTGACTGCATCTCTGACATACTCTGAGGAGTTAGACCCCACTGCACACACACACACACCAACGAGTGTCTGGGATTTAACATTAAACAGTCTAATGGTGAGGTTCCAGCCCAAGAACTCTGGGGAATATAGAGTACTTCTTCATAACCATCACTCCCAGGTGCACTTTTACCTAGAGTGGGAGCATCTGATAGGCTCCTATCATGGGTCAACTAGAAGTTTCACATTTAAACTGCGTGCAAACAATTGACTTATGCTAAAATGAATTGTTTGAAATAGAACTGTTTGATATTTAACTGTGTGTAAACAAATGACTGATGTTTAAATGAATTGTTAGTGATAGATAGCAATACTAGGAATAATTTAATGGTGTGCTAATGAACAAGTGATATTGATTATTAGTGTTGATTAGCAATACTTGAAACTCTTTAACTGTGTATCAAAATTGAATTGTTAGTTTAACATTGCGATGATTGAAACTCTTTAAATGTGTACAAATAAAATTATTTATGTTTGATTGGAATATTTGAAACCATTTAAGTGAGTGCAAACACATGATTAATGCTAATTTGTGTTTGAATATTTGAAACTATTTAACTGTATGCAAACAAATTAACTCTGAATCATTTTAAAAAAAAAGATTACCTACAAGCTGTTAACTTACCAATATTTAATATATATGTATAAAGGGTATTTGGCATTAAATAACCTACAATGGTTGATATGCCATAAAACCTAACCAAACCAAATCAAAGCTCTTTCACCTTAGTATGGCAAGAGAAGGAAAACACTGAATTCAACCCTGTTAAACTCCACTTACAAATTGACCGAGTGTCACATCCCGCTATTAGCAGAGGGTTTGAGTAAGAGAAAACAAAAACAACGGAGAAAAGAGAATACTTTTTGTAACAGTCAGAACAGCCTTAAAATTTGACTGAATGCATTCCTAACCTAAGAGTTAAAATGACTGCCGTGATGAAACAGAGGTGTGAGATATAATAAGATTTTTACATGCCAAAAGCATCTAACAGAAATAGATTGATGTTAATGGCATGTCAATTCTCTTGGGTTATTTTCTGGCAAGAGGTTAAGGAATTGCATTCATTATATGTTTTGTGTAGTTATTTCAGAAGAGTCATGTTTTTTTGTTTTGTTTTGCACAGTCCTATCAAACAGAAATAATCATTAAATAAATCTGTTTGACCTTTACATGGGGCCCTAACAGGTACTACCACATCAAATTAGGTCTTTTTTCCCTCAGTCCTATCAAACAGAAATAATCATTAAATAAATCTATTTGACCTTTACATGGGGCCCTAACAGGTACTACCACTTCAAATTACCCAGTCCTACCAAACAGAAATAATTATTAAATAGATCTATTTCGCCTATACATGGGGCCCTAACAGGTACTACCACTTCAAATTAGGTCTTTTTTTCCCCCAGTCCTATCAAACAGAAATAATTATTAAATAAATCTTTTTCACCTATCGACGAAGCCCTAACAGGTACTACCACATTAAATTAGAGCTTTTTTTTGCCCAGTCCTATCAAACAGAAATAATTATTAAATAAATCTATTTCACGTATTGATGAGACCGTAACTGGGTCAGAGTTTACCTGGAAGCAATGACACTTGTTACTGTGTATAATGAAAATGTAATGAAAAAGAAACAGTTGTTAGTGTGGTGTAGCACGTTCGAAGGGGGATATTCTAATCTGCAAGACGTACTTGATATATAGAATCCACATACAAGGATCAGCTGAAAAGTTCATAGGCTAACCAAAACACTCTTATGAAATGTGATTAAATAGAGGTTTATTTTTCAACATCGTTAGCCTTGTGGTCCATACACTTCTTCCATCGGTGTTGGGTCCCATTTGTCAAAAGTCACCAACTGCAGATATCATCATATGAGCTTTTCAGCA
The DNA here is from genome assembly GCA_963585895.1 of Sepioteuthis lessoniana. Taxonomy (NCBI): domain Eukaryota; kingdom Metazoa; phylum Mollusca; class Cephalopoda; order Myopsida; family Loliginidae; genus Sepioteuthis; species Sepioteuthis lessoniana. The sequence continues at coordinate 31,232,081 of OY757944.1, forward strand.
CACCCTCATAAAAGTCCACATTCATCAATGACAGAAGATAACATTATATGCGCCAAAATTTTGATTCAACATGATACAAACTTCTTGATCTTCTGATGTCAATAGTCCATGCAATGGTCTACAAATAGTTTGGTTTGGTTTGGTTTTATGGCATATCAACCATTGTTGGTTATTTAACATCAATCCTGTTTTTACACATATATTAAATACATGATTTGCAAACATGTTTTGTAGATACACAGAGTTAAATAAGCAAACAGTTCTATTTCTAACAATTCAATTTAGTATAAGTCAACAAAGTTAAATGGCTCCAAGTATTACTATGTATCACTAAGAATTTAATTAAACATCAGTCGTTTGTTTGTACACAGTTAAATGATCAAACAGTTCTATTTCTAACAATTCAGTTTAGCACAAGTCATTTTTTTGCACTTGGTTTAAATCTTAAACAGTTCTATTTGACCCTATCAGGTGCTACCACTCTAGACCAAAGTGGACCTGGGAGCAATGGCAATGAAAGGATACTCTGCATTCCCCAAAGCTCCAGCATTACTAGAGACTCACTATCAGATTGATTAGTGTCATATCCAGGACACTTATTTGGGGGTGGGGGGTCTTACCCCTCAGTAGAAATGTAGTTAATGGATTCTACAGCCCCAGTTAACTGGAGTAACAAGTGGTTAGGATATCATCTTGTTTGGACACATGTATCTTGATACCAGGTTCTTCAAGGAAGGTATTTATGCAATCATACACAAAAGTGCACCAATCTTGATATGGGGGGAGGTTACCATCATGTTGCAAAAATTATATTTTAGAATACAGTATCAATAAAATATTTTAACTTGAAGAATAAAGTCAATTTACATCATCATTATCATCAAAGTGTGCTGACAGCATTGATTCCTTTGACTCTTTCTCACCATCTATCACTATTGGCCATCACTCTTGGCAAGCCGTCCAGTGATCACACAGAGCTGATGTAAGATTTTGCTGGTCGGCCAACACTGGTGTGTGCATGTGAAGGAGTCGATAGGAGAATATTGCTCATAAGTTTGTTTTTACTTCCCCAGAAGAGTCAATGCCTTATTCCTCTTACTTGGATGGTTTATGAGATAGAAGGTAAATAGCTATACAGCTGCTGTTTTGTGGGGTGCTGCTTCCAGGATTTGTTCATAATGGAATGAAGCATCCTTGTGTAGCTTTTTCTCCTGGTGTTTCATTAAGTCCAACTTTTAATTAAGTATAAATTGACAAATATATATATATATATATATATATATATATATATATAACCCACCATTTTGTAAACTTACCAACATTAACAGAGGTAAATACTTCCTAAACCTCCTGGACAGGCACTTTAATAGGGACAATCCATTAAGAAAAACTTTTAATGGGAACACAGTAAAAATTAGTTACTCTAGTTCAAACAATATGTATAATATCTTAAATAACCACAACAGGAGGTTACTAGACAAATTAGATAGCAATAGTGGGGGAACCAGATGAGGTGTCCTGTAACTGTAGAAGAAAAGAGGAATGTCTCTTGGGTGGATGATGCAACTCGAAGAATGTCATATACCGAGCATACATTTCCCCCATGGAACATAATAATGATGGGGAGAGGGTCTATATAGGTATCTCCACTGGGAATTGGAAACAAAGACTGTATAACCACAGACATT
>OY757944.1:31238768-31325320 GCA_963585895.1 Sepioteuthis lessoniana
CGTTCCCGAGCTATTTTTTGGGAAAATGTATTTTCAGTTCAGTTTAAATTGTTTAATTATTTAGAAATAAAGTTTTTAAAAAATGCACCACCACAAAATCTAAAATCTTTTTCCTTTGATCAGACACCTTGTGCTCTTGGCAGTCCAAATATATATATTGTTTTACTACTGTATTTTCTTCTTTTTTTTTTTTGTTAGCTGCCAGTGCTGCATTTTATAGATTTGGTTTGGTCTGATTTATTTTAATGGCATATCAACTTGTTATGTGTTATATAATGCTGATATTTTGATTCATTTCTAAATGCTAGATTACAATCATCGCTTTATTTTCAATGTTTTATTGCATATTATGTTCAAATCACATTTTCTTTTTTATTTGTCAAAAAAATCATTTGTTTGTACATGGTAATCGTTTTCCACCTTTCAATCCAATTCTAAAAAATAATGTAAATAATATCGCTCCAAACCATTGCAGAAAAAAATTCAGAGTGTAATATTTGTTCTAGCTTTTCTATCATGGAGGTGCTCATGGTGTAATGGTTATCATCGTAAGAAATGGACATGGGGACATGAGTTCAAATCTTGGACCAGACTGATTGCATTTCACAAGGCACTAATACCCTTGGGAAAGGTATGAATCCAATTATTCTCCCTCCAGCTATGAGTAAATAGTAGGGCAGACTGAGTTCTTCAGCCTTGGTGAGGCAACTAGTCTAGCAGAAGGAAAACTCTGAATTCAAACCTGTTAAACTCCACTTAAAAAACTGACATTGTGTCATATCCTGCCCGAGTGGAGGGGTTGGTAAATATGACATGATAAATTCATCAAATTTTCGAATATTTTGTTTGTTTCAATTTTTCTTCATATATATTGAGCACTTTGGTGAAGGAATTAATGGTTGCCACTCGCACAATGTAAAGCTCTTCTAACGAATTGAGCACTTTGGTATCTGATAGCACAAAATGTTAACAAATGAAATGGAATATATATGCGTTAATTTCCAAGCTGATGTTGAGTCATAGGCTTGGCTAGGGGTATGTTATCAGCCTAACATAAAGTTAGGCAGGTTTCAATCCTGGCTTGGAGTGTCTTGTGTGTCTAACCACTTTGAAGAGTTGTGATACAATGAAACAGTCTGTCTGTGAATAACAATATATATCATCATCATCATGTCACGCTATCAACACGGATATTTCTGACCCTCTTTTGCCACACCTCCCGATTGTCCATTGTTTCCGGCAGGTCCTCATGGCTATATCCTGTATCAGCACAGAACTGCTGTATGTAAGTTCGAGTTGGATGTCCTGCCTTTGCTCATCCATGTGAAGAGGTCCACAGGAGTACATCACTTGTGAGTTCATCTCTACATCTCCAGCTGTGTCCTGCAAACCAGACACACAATATATATATATATATATATATACCCGAGCGGAGGGGTTGGTAAATATGAATATTTGTTCTATCTGGGACAATGTGAGGAATATACTCAAGAGAAAGTTTGTCGAGCATAACAATTCTCATTTAAAGGAATGGAATCAGCTACTAGAGTTCAAACCCTGGAAAGGATTGTTTGCATTTCACATAGCATTAATAAAAGTCTTAGAAAAATATGAATAAAACTAATCCCTATCCAACTGTGAAGAAACTGTGGGGCAGACTGATTTCTTTAGCTTTGTTAAGGCAACATTATCTGGGAGAAGGAAAACTATGAATTCAAACCAGCTGTGCTCTGCCAATGATGGAGGGGGTTGAGTAGATAAATACAAAACATAACAAAATAATATACTCAAGAGAGCATTCATGATATAGTCAAGAGAATTTATCTAACTCTTCAGCGATATAAACTTTTTAAAAAAATCATTTTCAGTAAAAAGTATTTTTTTAAATTAATTTTCTACTTGACTTGAGAACTTTCCAGAACCACTTAGAATATATGTGTGTGTGTGTGTGTGTGTGTGTGTGTGTGTGTGTGAGAGAGAGAGTGTGTGTGTGCATGTATGTGTGTGTATGTGGAACAGATACTTCCTCTTAAAATCTTATTTACAAATGGCCGAAACAATAAACTATATCAACCACAAAATATCATTTTATATATTGGGAAAAATATCATAAATATATATATATATATATATATATATATGCATGTGTGTGTGTGTGTGTGCAAAAATAAGTGGAAAAATAAATAAACCAGAACAATGACATCAGATTCAAAAATGATATATTGCCTTTATTTCAAAAAGACTTCATCAGAAATATCATTTTTGAATCCATTGTCTGTTTATCCACTTTTTGGTTTATCCTCTTTTCCACTTATTTTTTCACATCTTGTTGGATTTACCAAATATACCATTTCTCCATATATATACATTTATATATATATATATATGTGTGTGTGTGTGTGTGTGTGTGCACACAATTTTTTTCTTTGAAATAACAAATTAAGTTTACACCACTTTTTAAGAAGCTTTTCCTCTTGTAAATCTTGTTATCTTACATCTGTAGAAGTTACAGTTCTAACAAACAACAATAATAACAACACTTACCGGCTCGGCAGTTCCAGTCTAGCATCCAGCTGGCAGACAAAAAATAAGACGGGCCATAACCCAATATGTACCTGCAACCACACTGGACAGCCCAGTATATATTTACGCTGATATAGCCACGCCTGTACTAGCGACCAATTGCTGCTCAGGAAATGAACTCAACCATGTGCGCATAATGGAATGCCCTGGTGGCCATAAGACCTTTTCCCTTCCTCAAAGTGGATCAAGCTCACTTCTGCGTGTAACGCAATTGGGTGCTGACTCATTGTCATACGATATGATAGAATTTCAACAATATCCAAAGTTCATATTGTTCATGAGTTCTGAGTAAACTTGATAGATCACAAGAAAGATTCAAGAGTTAAATATATAATACAATATACAGTTAAAAATTTAACATTTCTAAAAATGCAATGATCAACAATAACAAAATATTAGAATTAAATCTTTTTTTCTTATCATTATATATATATATATATATATATATATGTGTGTGTCTGAAAGATTTTTTTCTTTTTTTGTTGATTCAAAGAGAGAAAAAAGTAAATATTTAAAGATGAATAGTTCCATTAAGATATTTATATATTTAAGAATTATTTTTTTAATTCTTAAATATGTGTATGTTTCCAGCTTGTTGCTTTCATCAGAGAAAATTTAATAATTGACTTGTTTTATTGCACAAGGCCATATGAATAGGGCACCCAATGAGACTTCATATGGCCTTGTGTCACATCCAAGCAAAAAACCTAATAAATTACAAAATGTTCTCTGACAAAAGCAACAAGCTGGAAACATACATGTATGTAAGAACGAAATAAAAAATTCTTAAAAAATATAAATATCTTAGGGGACCTATTCATTTTAAAATATATATATATATATATATATATATTAATACAAATTTCATTGAACATAACAGACATTTTCTGTCTACATATTTTCTTGTTGATCCGTTCGTATTGCTGTATTGGTTCTATCGTATTTGGCAGGAATTGATTGATGTATTTTCCATAATTGTATATATCCCTAGTACTTTCTGCCCGACTTTGGGCCATCATCAGAAAATGTCTATTATGTTCAACGAAATTTGTATTAATGAAGAAATGCTGCCAAAATATATATATATAGAGAGAGAGAGAGAAAGAGAGAGTGTGTGTGCATGTGTGTGTAAATGCTTGTGGTAATTTTAATCTTATTTTGTTTATTTTGCTCAAAAGGGAGCTCATCAACAGTAGATTTTCCTGAAAATTATCAAATAAAAGGCTTGAAATTGTTACCATGTTACGAATCAAATTGCCACTTGTGTCAATTAACAACGAACTATCAATGCGGCGGTGCATCATTCTATTTTATATATATGAATATCAATTTAAATACATTGCGTTCTGATGAGAAGGAAATATTTCATTTTTTTACCATCATCGGAAGATCACTTTCATTTGTGTGAAACTTTTAGTTATGCCTTCATATTCTTTACAAAAATCAATACAGTTTAACCGGCATATAAAAGAGTTGCAAGACTGGAGTGTAATTCTCTTATATGCGGGTTTTGTCTGTTTTGTTTAGGTAACACAGACTCTAATTTGGGACCAGAGACAATCTATCTTATATCTGGGTTTGGTCTATTCAGGTAACACAGGCTCTAATTTGGAACTAAAGAAAATTTCTCTTATATCCGGGTTTGGTCTGTTTTGTTTAGGTAACAGGATCTAATTTAGGACCATAGACAATCTATCTTATATCTGGGTTTGGTCTGTTCAGGTAACACAGGCTCTAATTTGGAACTAAAGAAAATTTCTCTTATATCCGGGTTTGGTCTGTTTTGTTTAGGTAACAGGCTCTAATTTGGGACCAGAGACAATCTATCTTATATCTGGGTTTGGTCTGTTCAGGTAACACAGGCTCTAATTTGGAACTAAAGAAAATTTCTCTTATATCCGGGTTTGGTCTATTTTGTTTAGGTAACAGGCTCTAATTTGGGACCAGAGACAATCCCCCTTATATCCGAATTTCTCTTATATCAGGGTCTCGTATATCCGGGTTACACTGTAATATATATTTAATAAATTCATAAAACTATAACTGCTAAGGCACACATATGTCAGAAAGTTTATTAAAAAGGTGTATATATATATATATATACTAATTTACTATTTACCAGCATTCACGGTGACAAAGAAAAAGAAAAAAAAACACCAGAATTCAGGGATAACAAATCTCGAATCACTGCCTGGGGGAAAAAAGAAAAAGATAATCGGGAGAAAAAAAAAAAGAAAAGGCCAACTTTGTCACACCAGTTGAAAAAAAATCAAGAGATATGCAATCAGTTGGTCAAAAGAACAAAAACCCACCGCAAAATGCTGCAATGCTATGATTACAAAAAGTGCTCAATACTAAATAGAGCCAATTACAAAAATTAAATTGCAAGTCGGGACTATCCTACTACAGTTTCGCCTAAAACTGCTCCTCAGGGTACCTAGCACCGGTGTTAGGTACCCTGAGGAGCAGTTTTAGGTGAAGCTGTAGTAGGATAGTCCTGATTCGCGATTTAATTTTTGTACATATATATATATATATATGAAGAGTAAATAAAGGATTGTAATCCGACAATGTGTAGAAAAACTGATAACAACGATCCAAGTGGAAGGAATGATTTATTAACGGGTCGATACTATAGCATTTCGGTTCTACTGAACCATCATCAGGACCACGAGGGGTGGTTTTTGTATTTCACATTTCTAATCATCCATCGTTAACTTAAAATTATTAATATCACCCCTCATTGCCATGATGATGGTTCAGTAGAAATACGAAATGCTATAGTTATAAATCATTCCTTCCACTTGGATCGTTGTTATCAGTTTTTATACATATATATATATATAGAATTAACTTAAATCGCTAGTCGAAAATCTTCTACTAAAGTTTCACCTTCACGGATCACCAGGAAGTTTACGCTCGACTAAATTCTAAGGAGAAATTGCTTTGCTTTATTCACGAAAAACCCCACCTATCCTAGAATTTGCATAACAAAAAATAAATAAATAAATAAATAAAAAAAATAAAATAAAGTGGAAAAAAAAAAAAAAAAAATTCTATATACTCTATTCCTAATTATATAGTAACCACAACCTTTTGTGTCTACAACTATTTAACACCTCCGATCTTTTGTTTAACATATTCTTACTTTTACAATTTGCTATTACCAATTTTTCCTCCATACAAAGATTACAGGTTCTATTACCTGCCCTATATTTGCGGCATTTCTTTATTACTTCCCATTTCATTATCGGATCTACTCCTTGTTTTTTCCTTAAGTTCCCACACATAACTAGATAAAGCAGTGCTATACCTATACCTCTTGTGCGAGAAACTTGTTCTATGGTTATAGTACCTAGTTTTAAAATCCCCTTGGGTCGATCCAAAATATATCTTTTTATTTCTGTTATTATTCGAATCACTATATACTTCTACTTTATACACTACACATTCCTGCTTACATTTGCCTTCGAGGGGACACCTAACCTTATCCCTACAGTTGCATTTATCAATCACCTTATGCTTCTTTGTACCTAATTTAGCTATATTACTCCTATTTATTATTCCATTAATGTTTGGCATGCAACTGTAACTTAATTTAATACAATTCTTATTAAATATCTTATGTAACTGACTCCCACTAGGGAAATTTCTTTTTAATATCTTGAAGAACTCCTTTCCCAAGTTATTAACTACTTCCATGTCGTAAGGGGCTCAAGGAGTCGGACGAGGTTGGTCTTTTCTTTCTTTTTTACTCAAAAAACTTTTTTCTTTTTCCTCTGGACGGTGATTCGAGATATTTTTATCTCTTGTTCCTGGTCAGGGTTTTTTTTGTTTTTTTCTGGTACCATGAATACTGGTAGATATTAGATTAGTAAATATATATATATATATATATATATATATATATATATATATATATATATATTTATCAGAACAATAGTTAAATGCATATTAGTTTTTATAAGAAATTCTTCAATCCAGTAAATCTGGAATAGGGAATAATTCCAATCAGGACTAGTAAAATATTCAAAGAGAATATTAAATTTAAATAATCCGGGTCAAGAGCCCAATGTAAATAAAATCCACAGAGCAAATAATTTTCTCTTAAAAGAAAACAACAATCGGTCACATTAAGATAATGAATTCATTTCCAACCTGCTAAAAAGCATTGATATAAATCAATGCTCTAAAAAATTAACAGGACTTCATCAGATCAAACAACAAATGGATTAAAATAATCTTTTTTCACATTTACAACCAGACTAAATACAAAAAAAAAATGATTTCTCCTATGTATTAAAGCAAGCCTATATCTTCAAGTAACAATAAGTATCAAATTATTATGGCATGTAAAACTACATCTGGTTTCATCATACTTCAAATTTGATATTAGTTTATATATATATATATCTAATTGAATGAAAAAAGTTTTATAAAGCAAACAACATGAAGGAACTATTTGAAAAAATTGATCTCCAAAACATAATCAACTTCTTAAAAACAATTGGCCTCCTATTAAAGATATAGACTATGTTACCAACACGTTCGACCATCAAGTTTATACAAACAAAAAGCTTTGACCTATTTTAAAACACTAATTCCGGACTATTCATTTACAATTTATATTCATTTATATATATATACACACATACATATCAGAATTTGACACTCAATGACCCATAAGAGGTTCATTTGCCATAAAACCCAACCATCACCAACCTAAAAATATGCGTTTACAAATCATATATATTATATATGTGTAAAAAGGTTCTGGAATTAAATAACGTATAAAGGTTGATATGCCATTAAATCCAACCAACCAACCAAACAAACCTAATTGAATGGATGCTTATCTATGACCACTGGTTTCATGCTGTCTTATATGACAATAAGCAAAAAAAAAAGATATTGGAGAAATAAAAAAAATAAAAAAATAAAAAAAAAAACAGTCAAAAGAATGTTTATGTTGGGATATAACTCTTTTTGTGTGTTTACATGTACGTTTGTGTGTGTTTGTATACATTTTATTTGTGTATTATTGTGTGTAGTCATATATGTGATTGTTAGTGTGTGTGTGTGTGTGTGTGTGTGTGTATGATGATACATGCGTCTTGCGGCAGATTTGAGGTTGTCTCCTAAATATAATGAAGTGATTTCATAGCAAATGTTGCAGAACAGACAGAGGCTTCGGCAAATAAAAAAAATTCTTTTTGTGTAGTGATGATTTTAACAAAGGAGCAATTTACCATCATTGCATAATGAAGAAAATGAATTTTTGGATTTGATAATAGACGAAAATGGTTGCTGGATCGAAAACTTAAGAATAATAGGTGAGGTGAGGATATTGTGGTGTAAGGAACATGTTATATTGTAATATACTATGGAGTATTATGCAATACTAGTATACATATGTTGGAATAAGTTCTGTGTTAAATTGGGACAGCAATTTGTATTAGCTGTTAGCGCTGTGTAAATATCATATTAAACATACGTTAAAACAACACTGACAGCTAAAACAAATTGCTATCACAATTTAACACAGAACATATTCCAACACACACACACATATATATATACATATGAAGAGTAAATAAAGGATTGTAATCCGACAATATGTAGAAAAATTGATAACAATGTAATCCAAGTTGAAGGAAAGATTTATTGAGAAGTCAACACTATAGCATTTCGGTTCTACAGAACCATCATCAGGACAATGAGGAGAGATATTAGCAATGTCAAGTCAACGATGGATGTTTAAAAATGCAAAATACAAAAACCTAGGGGAAAATTTGTATAATAAGAAAAAGTTGGCCATTTAATTGGTGAATCAGCGTTTGTTGTTTTAAATTATGTCATTTGATTTATTAGGAATATTGTATAGAATTTATGTTACGTTTGTTTATCGAGAAAGATTTCAAGTTATAAGGAAGAAAAAGAAAGAAAGACAAAAAGAAAAATAGAAAGGATAAAAATCATGATATAAGTGGAAAATATAAACTAAAAATGGAATATATTGTAGCTATTTAAAATGGATCTGCTCAAGTAAAGAGAAATATTATAAAAGCCAGGACGAGTATTTAGGGAATTAAAGAGTGAGATAGCAGCGGCTTCGAAAATTCGTCTTAGACTTTTATTATGGATGTAAATGAGCATCTTAGCAGAATTGAAATTGAAGTTGTGATTAGATTGAGAAATATGTAGGAATAATGCATTGTTTGACTTACCAATTCTTATGTTTCTTTTGTGTTCTTTCAAGCGAACGTGAAGGTTCTGAGATGTTTTGCCGATGTATTTAAGTTTACAATGCTTACACTGGATACAATAAACACTGGCGTCTGAAAATATGTTACATTGAGGGCTAGAGTGTACTAATTTGCAGATCATTCTAGAAGGTAAAGAAGTAGTTTTGATGTTGAGTTTATTTAATATATATATATATATATATATGTGTGTGTGTGTGTCTGTGTGTGCACGTCCATGCATATCGATACACATCTATATAATGGTCTTTCTCATTGATCTAAGTATGAGGGCCAACAGTTCAGTTATAGAGATGAACTGTTGAATAACCTACACAGGAGATTTGTTTCTACTGGTGAAGTTTTGTGTAGAACCAGCCACACATCTTGAATAAGCTGATAATAGAAGAATGGTGCACCAATGTGTCACAGATTCTCTTGAACAAAATTCCTCAGGTTTTGAATTCAGAGTTTTTCCTGGCATAAAGATTTTAAAATCCACTATGATTTTCTTCTCCAATAAAATTAGTACCAACATTGGCCTGACTAAAATGATGGTCAAGATGCTTAATACTCCACCTATCAAAAACTAGTTCAATCTCTCAACACCTTTAAATAAATTTGTGCCCCACCTACAAATACCAAAAAATTCTAATTGAAAACATGTCCATATTACAAAGGAAAAAACAAATAAAAATTCTAAATTCTATATATAAAGATTAACAAACCTTCTTTGGACAAGATCAACTTTGAATATAGCAGTCATATTCTGAAATGCCTTAAACACTTTTCATACCACTACTTCGTCTTACCTCCAGTAAAGTTCTTCCCTTTCTCTGACACTTAAAATAAATGTATACAATTCATTATTGTGTTTGTCATTTCAAATGTTCTTTCCTCTGAAGATGGCTGCAGCTAAGACTGAAAGTACTTGGAAAAATATGGCACCCTTGGAAATTCATTCCATCCAGAAATCAAGCGGTTTATATGAAGACTTGAATGAATCAATTATAAAATAGACATCAGAGAAGTGTCTGTCTTATACAATCAAAAACAAGAGAAAATGCTGCCTATCAATCTATATATTATGGGAAATTTAACGACACCCCCATATTGGTCGTAAGAAAAAATAGAACGTTTAAATACATTTATATAAGAAATGCAAAAAAGTTGCTAAAGTATATTCTTTTAGCGGTCAATAGTATTTAAGAGAACAAAGTTAAAATTATAATACACTTATCTGTGGTTGGTGAATGTCCTGTTGTCTTTCTGTATATTTTCTGGTTATGTTTAAGACTGTTTTAAGAGGACTGTGGACATTTGGTTTCATAAGGCTCAAAATTGTCTTCTGGGTTCTGTTTGTAGAGTTAGTTGGTCTGCTAACACCTTCTATTACCAGGCTCTCTTTCACCATGTCTCACTTCGTGGAGACCCTAGTCGTTTCTGCCTCTATCCGTGCCCAAGTCACATGCTCTCGTCCCTTCTGTCCTGCCTTCTTCCTCTACCCTCAGCCTCTGTCCATCCAGGTACACAGCCATCTAGAGGATAACTCATAATTTTCTTACATTCTCCTAACCCACAGAAAAACATGCAATGCTGTCCTCATTGCATGTTCCTTACATTAATATATGGCATAAATCAATTCTTACCGCAGATTAAGTGATCACTGCAAAAAAAAAAAAACAAACCTTGTTACCCTCAATATGTTAGTGTAACCATGGCAATTAGTAGTTACTTGACAGTTAACTCTTTTAGTTAAATAGTTGTGTTAGACTACAACTCATTGGCCCAGTGGGTAGAGTGTTCTCTAATGGTCCAGGAGACCTGGGTTCAATCCCAGGTCGCGTCATACCAAAGACTTTAAAAATGGTACTTGATACCTCCTTGCTTAACACTCAGCAATATAAGGTACTTATCAAGGGTAAAGTGAAGCAATCCAGGGAAATAAGTAGCGCCCTCCCCTACACCTTGGTGTAGAAGCTATTGGTCGCCCTCGACTATGGTTGCCAACTTTACATTTTTTTACAACTCAGATAAAATTCATCAGTGAGTTGGGTTTTCCAATGGATTGTTTGTAAACAGTTTTGTGTCTTATAACGGGACACCCTAACAGGTGCTACCACTCTGGGTCAGAGTGGACCTGGGAGTAACGCTAATTAAGGGGTGACTTTACACTCCTCAATCCCACAAATGAGACTTCATCACTGGATTCAGTTTAAAGTCTTAACCAGGACTGGTTAGCTAAAGTTTGGCTAGTAGTGGATGTATTTTAAAGTTATACTCACAACTAAATTGCCTTAAGTTTGGCTAATAACGGTTGTCATTTAAAGTCAAACCCATGACTAAAGTAGCCTTAATACACAAAGTCTTTGCAACATTTCTTCTTAGTCTTCCTTTTAGTTCTTCGGGATGTCTGAGAATTAGTCTTCTGCGATTTAATAGGGCTTTCTGTCATAGGACACCTTTTAACATTATGTTTCAAAGAAAGTTCCATACGAAACAGGTGCTGTATGTTATGATTCTCACAAGACACATCTCCACTGGTTATTTGCACAGAATGTATATTACCATCCTTGGAAAAGTTTTGTTACCCTCCCAAGTCTTTGCAGGATTCTTAATCAACACCACATCGTTTATTTGTATTTTATTATTGAAATCCATATTATGTAGGTCCTTACAACTTTCTCTTAGACTCAAAAGATATTCTTCGTTCCATAATTCTTTGAAATTATTCAACAGTTTTTCCCTTCCAGAGAGCATCTCATAATTGAGACCTGGAAGTAGGTTCCATGTCAGGACATCCACCAGAATCCGTTTCCACGGAAATGTCCACATTAACATTTGGATGTAAAAAGGCATTGGATGTCAACGGTAATACCTCGGTATCAGATGTACTTCAATATGGAATTTATGGCCCTTTGAATGTTAGAGATCATGGTAAGAAGTTAAAAGTAATCAGATTTAGCTCTGTCCAAGGTTTTAAAGAGATAGGACTTTATGGTTTTTATCATTCTTTCCCATACACTTCCCATCCATAGGGAGTACAAGGGTATTTTCATGTGATTGATTGTGTGGCTTATAAAATGATTTTCTATTATATCTTTGCCCAGTGCGTTGTCAAAGGATCTCGCATCATCACTGTAAATGTAGGAAGGTATTCCGTATGAGTTACAGAACCTGATAAATGCTTGTATGAATGCTTTGGTGTTCATATTTTGTACAATTTCTATGTGTATGCTTCTTATTGCCAGACAAGCGAATATTAATAAATACATTTTCTCAGTCTTTCCATTTCTGTTTACCTATAGGTGGCCAGTATAATCAATTCCGGTGTTTTCATAGGGATTGACTAGGTTCACACTGTGTTTTGGTAGATTAGTCAGACTAGGATACTTAAAGGCCAAACTGTTGTATCTTTTACAAATGGTGCATTTGCTCAATACTGTCTTTACTGCTGGTCTAACTTGAGGGATCCAGAAACCTGCCATCCTGATTTTGGCTTTTGTTGTGCTAATCCCTCGATGTTTGGATTGGTAATGGAATTCATTGATCAATAATTCTGTATAAAGATGGTGTTTCCCGAGTAAGATAAGGTATTTAACCTCATATCCATACCTTTTAGAATTCGCAATTCTTCCATCCATCCTTAATATACATTTTTGGTCCAGAAGACACTGAGGTTCATCACCAAGGAAGGGGTTTTACTCTTTGTTAAGTCCTTTAAAAAGGATAGTTCCCTACAGAAGCTTTATTTCTGCATGGTCTTTATTAGTTATAATTTTTTCTGGCTACAGGTGATCAGTTTGATCCCTTCTCTTGCATCTGTAAAGGAATTTGTATACAAGAGATGTGACTTTATCTAATTTCATCCAGCTGGAAAATTTGGAAAAGGATACTACTGGTTCCATGTATACTATTGTAATCAATTTTTGAGGAAACAGTATTTTTTGATTCAGTAGAGAGGCATTTCAGTCTGCTTGTAGGCCATTCTTTTTCGTTTTTAATCACCCAATGTGGTCCATGGGACCAAAATTCGTACATATTTTCAAATTTTGCTATGGTGATTCCTCTGGATATCAAATTGGCTGGGTTATCAGTTGAGAGTACATATTTGTATTTAATCCTAAAATCAGAGTTTTTCTCAATTTGGTTCCTTATGTTATTTTTGTCCTTGACTCTGCTTTCTGCGACTATATATTTTTTTTATATTGTCTTTTAATAACCAAGATAACATTATTTGGGCATTGAAAAATATATAAATGTCTGTTATTACAGCATCAGAATACCCGCTTACTACAAAATGTAAAGTTTAAAAGACAATGAAGACTGCCAACAATTCCAGCAGTGTTGGTAACAATTTGGATTTTACGGGTGCCACTTTCCTTTTTTCAAAAATAATTTGAGAAATTCCATCTTGTACTCCATATATCACAAACCCATATACCTGGATTGAGGCATCACGGAACACAAAAAGCTTAGTAGGATGTGTTCTATTGAAGCTTCCATGAGTAAAGTTAAATCTATTTAATCCAGCTAACTCCTCAGCCATCGAAGCCCACTTGGATTGCATATTTTGAAGAATCTCTGTATACCAGTCCAAATTGAGTCTCCATAACAATCTTAGAATTAGTTTCAATTTGACTGTGATGGGGGCATAAAGAGACAAAGGATCAAAAACTTTGGTACTCTGGGTCAGTATACTTCTTTTGGTTTTAGCTCCCTTATCAATGGAGCTAGTTGTTATGTTTAATAGATCTTTATTGGGATCATAATTGTATCCAAGGACTCTTTCAAATTCTGTTGGGTTAAGAAATTATCCTTTTCCATCAGAGCTTTTAATTCTTTGGAATTGGAGTTGCAGGATCTTAACGAGAAATTTCCTTCCTGCAATCTGGTTACAGCCATTTTGTAGCTGTATATGAGTTTACTGTTATCGTCATCTGAGACAATCAAATTGTCTATGTAAAAATTATTTCTTATCATTCTCATGCATTCATCATCAGGGTATCGATTGATATGATACTATAGAATGAAATTCAATATGAACAAGCAGGCATTAAACCCGAACAGTAGAGTCTTGTAACGATAGCAGATAAGTTTATTATTCTTCTTGATGAATAAACAAGATCGATTCCGATCCCTTTCTGTTTTCAACCTGATCATGAGAAATGCCTTTTTTATATCCCCCAGCATCACAAATTTATTCATTCTGAATTTCAACAATATTTCAATTAAGTTGTGAATTAAATTGATTCCAGGATAAGCGGCTTCATGTAAAAAATAGTTACCATGTGTTTTCAAGGAACAATTGAATACAGGTCTGATTTTAGTTGTCACCTGTTCAGTATTTTTGAAGACCAGCCTATGAGGAATCCAAATAAACTTTCCGAATTCTTCAGGCTGTATCTTCAATCTCTCAATGATTCCATCCTTTTCCTGCCTGGAAAAAGACCTCATTGTACGCTTCATCAAGTTTATTTTTTCTCACGGATGTCATGGTTCTATCAAGAACTTTAAGTGCCACATGAAAATTTGATGGTACTCTATTTACTGTTTTCAATCCAAGGAAGATTGACATAGTAGCAACTGTCTTTGAACTCTCTAGAGTTCTCAAATTCTTTTATTTTTTTCTTGGTGTAACCACTGATATCCAATTCAGAGCCATCTACCATTGCAGCATCAATAGCAAACATGTTTTGCAGATAAGTATTCATCTGTGATGCGTTAAAGTCTTCTTTGCTGTCAGGCAGTTCATCCCTCGCATCCAGTACCTGCCTGACGTAATTCTCAGGACAATGTGCATGAGAGCACTTTATAATAATTTAGCAGAGTATTTGGAGGTGGTATTTTTGGCGATGGATTTTTGTTTGTTGAATAAAAATTTATTGCAGTTTCCAAAGGGAGCAACTCCTGTTGATGTCAGCCATGCTTTGTCCCTCATACAATCAATAATTCTTAGGTTTGGTTTCTTTGTTTAGTGGCATATCAACCTTTGTAGGTTATTTAATGCCAAAGCCATTCTCCTAGAAGAACAGTAGTGGTACTATTTAACCCATAGCTGGGAGGATAAGAGGGTTCATACCTTTCCCAAGGGTATTTGCCTGAAAGTGAACATAATAGCGCGACTGGAGTACGAACTCACTTACTACAATTCCGCAGTCCATCGCTTTAACCATTACACCACGAGGACACCCCCAATAATTCTTAAGTTGTCCATACATTCAATTAAGTCAACACCAATCAAACCTGATATTTTTATTCTATTGTTATGTCTACTAAATGTAAATGCAAATTTTGAATCATGTTGCTTTAGATTCTTTTCGGTAAATTTTATATGTGGAAATTGGTAATTGGTAGGAAATATTGAATTCTTTATTAACTTGTACAGGGCGGGTTGTTACCTTTCCATCACTGAAACCGATTTTTAATTCCACTGATTGGAGGTTTTTAGTGGAACGGCTAGTATAGGTGTTCAATGGTAATCTTACCTCCTTTATTTTGTGGGGGTTGAATGTAATTGGTTATTTCAGTGGATATGCATCCATATTTTACGGGTATTGCTCCCAATATTATTTCCTCCACAAATACAACACAAAACTAATCGCGTAAAAGAAATGGAATAGAACACAATGAACATTAAACAACAAACAATTTAATATACATAAAACAGAATGTGAAAACAAATAAAATACATGATGTGTAAATGGCCTTTTGGAAAATAAAGTTTGGCAAGAAGAAAATAAATTTGTTTACACGTGTATGTATGTTTAGCTGTTAATGGAGTCTGTAAATAAGTCGTTCTTACTTACATTAAGTTCATATCTTGTTTTATGATTGTGTCACGTTGATGAAAGAAAGTTTGTAGGGTTTTTCTTTTGAATGTGTTTTGTGGCCATCTGTAGCTAGGTCATGAACTTTGGCTGTGGAAGAAAAGGAACTTGCCAAACAGAGTATCAGCTACTGCTTTACTGACTTCATGGCTTAGTCGCTTGTGTTTGTGAATGGCTCCCTAACTCTGTGTTATTTATACTGTCATAGTAGATCAAAGAATCGTCCTAAAAATTTGGCGCGTAGACATTTATTGACCAATCAGATTTGTATTTTACTATTTTATTTTAAAGCCTAAATATTTTCTGTTAGTTGACTTCCGATCCTATTTTTTTTAGAATGTTCCTATTCTATGTTTTTAGCTGATTGGTTGAAAAATATAAAAATGTAACTTAAATGCTAATGTGGTTTTGATCCTAAATTTCTAGAATGTTCTTAAGTACGTTTTTATTGCTTATTTTAAGACTAGGAAAAATGTGTATCCCATAATTTGTCCTTTGCTTGGTTTCAAACAGTAAGTGATGTTGCAAGAGAAGTAAGATCGTTTACTCCCTGTGTTAAGTATGCAATTTACAGACATTCTTCTAGCCCCGTTGGGGAATGTAATTTGTACCACAGGCAATATATACATTTGATTATTATTCTGGCTTATTCCCAAACTTGTATAAAGTGAAGTGGTTTTAGGTTTGTCACACAGGGCTCATATATGACATTTAGAATTACACTATAAACAGGCCAAGCATAACCCGTTCTTTCTTCCTGGACAATCCTCATTTTTATGTTTCCTGCTGGTGTATTTATTGCATAAGTTTAATTTCTCACATCGTTTTTTTCTTTCCTCAAAGGAAGAATATTTGTTGCAGGAGTTCAATTTATGTGAATTCATGTCACATAAGACGCAATATGTCTTCTGAAAATAAGTTGCGAAATTTTGTAATGCTCGTTTCTCAGTATCTTCTTTACTTTTATATGAGTTCTTGTATTTATTATCTCTTCTATTTGAGAATTGTTTAGTCTTTTCTAGAGGATATCTTAACCGTAATAGTGTTCTGATTGCTTCACAGTAGCTCTCGAAAATGTCATTCAAAATGGGGTAATTTCATCCCTTTTTATGTATGATCTCCCCTTTTAAGTTAAGAAGACAATTTCTCAAATATTAGATAACTTATCAATTTATTTCCCACACTGGGTTATTCAAAATTCTCAAGGTCATATGAACCTTTGAGTTCTGCAAGGTCAGCTCTAATTTTGGCTAAAATTGACTTATGTTGAAGTATTCAGGATTGTATTTGGGTTTATACGAAAGAATCTGGTTGAATATTGCATTTATAATAAAATTCTCGTTCAAGAATTCTCTTTTGAGAAGATCTATAGCTACATGATAGTTACAGCTTTTCAATGTCAAATGTGATATTATTTGTAAGGTATAATCAGAAAGGTAGCTTTTTAATAATGTTAACTTTACTTCATTCGACTCTAAAGGCATTACACAGTTTTGAAATTGTGCTAGAAAGTTTTTAAGTTTAAACTTCAAGAGTTGACACATTCTAGCTGTTATTGGAGGGTGCATTTTCATTTGTGGAAAGGATTTGACTCAAAACTGATAATCTTTTTGTAATTCCTTGACGAAACTTAATGTTTTCATATTGGTCAAAACCAAATTCTTCAGTATTTAGTGAGGCCTTTATACAAATTTCCTTTATCTTCTCATTACTTTCTTCAATCCTTGAAAAATGTTCTTTTATTAATTCCTTTTCTTTAGAAAGGTAATTGGTATTTAAATCATCGTCCTCCTCCAACAGTTTCATCACCGTTATAATATCCTTTTCGATTCTGGACTTTGAAGGAGATTTTAGCCCTTTTACATTTTCATACTTGACTGTCATGTTGAATATATATATATATATATATATATATATATATATATATATGTGTGTGTGTGTGTATTTTAACAGAACACATGGTTTTACTTTTAATATTCAATTTGACAAGAGAGAATTTTTTTTCTTTTTCAAACTTGCTGACGAGGATAATTTTTACCCAGTGAGGTTATTTCCTTTTTTTTTGAACAGAAGACGTGGTTTTCTTCCAAAATTCATATTTGACATGAGACAAATTTTTTTTCTTTTTCAAACCTAAAGATGTGGAGAATTTTCCAATATATAATTTCTAAACTGGTAAGGTTATTTCTTGTTTTATTTTTCAAAAAAACACGTGGTTTTACTTTTAATATTCAGTTTGACAAGAGAATAATTTTTTTTTTAAACCAGCAGACGTGAAGAATTTTCCAATATATTATTTTTAAACTGTTAAGGTTTTATTTTTTCTAATAGAACGTGTGGTTTTATTTTTGATATTCAGTTTGACAAGAGAATAATTTTTTTTAAACCAGCAGACATGAAGAATTTTCCAATATATTATTTTTAAACTGTTAAGGTTTTATTTTTTCTAATAGAACGTGTGGTTTTATTTTTGATATCCAGTTTGACAAGAGAATAATTTTTTTTTAAACCAGCAGACGTGAAGAATTTTCCAATATATTATTTTTAAACTGTTAAGGTTTTATTTTTTCTAATAGAACGTGTGGTTTTATTTTTGATATTCAGTTTGACAAGAGAATAATTTTTTTTTTAAACCAGCAGACGTGAAGAATTTTCCAATATATTATTTTTAAACTGTTAAGGTTTCATTTTTTCTAATAGAACGTGTGGTTTTATTTTTGATATTCAGTTTGACAAGAGAATAATTTTTTTTAAACCAGCAGACATGAAGAATTTTCCAATATATTATTTTTAAATCATCAAGGTTTTATTTTTTCTCATAGAACACATGATTTTATTTTTAATATTCAGTTTGACAAGAGAACAATCTTTTTTTAAACCAGCAGACGTAAAGAACTTTCCAATATATTATTTTAAACCATTGTTCTTTTTTTTTTAATAGAACATGTGTATTATTTTTTTGTTTTTTTTACCACAGACATGTATAATATTAACCAGTATTGAAACCGTACCAGTGTAAAGAAATATGTTGGCTTTGCCCGTTGGACTGAGAAAGATTTCTTTTTATTCTTTCTCTTAGTGCTTGGTTTATTTTGGAAGAATCGCTTTGTGGTTAGCAACTTGCCACAAACATAACAAATCCCAAATATGTAATAGCAAATTTTGGGGCAGATGATTCAGCAAAATATCACAACTGAGGTTTAGCAAATTTAGGGATTATTATGCTTTAGCAAAATTCAACAACAAAATTTGGGACACTACACTTAAGCAAAATATGGGAAATTTAACGACAACCCTTTATAGGTCATAAAAAAGAAGAAGCAATGCAGTCAGATGTTTAAATACATTTATATAAGTGTGAAAGAGTTACTAAAGCATATTCCTTTAACAGTCAATAGTGTTTAAGAGAACAAAGTTAAAATTATAATACACTTATCTGTGGTTGGTGAACGTCCTGTTGTCTTTCTGTATATTTTCTGGTTGTGTTTAAGACTGTTTTAAGAGGGCTGTGGACGTTTCGTTTTGTAGGGGTTAAATTTGTCTTCTGGGTTCTGTCTGTAGAGTTAGATTGTCAGCTAACATTCTCTGTTACCAGGCTTTCTTTTGCCCAGTCTCAGCTCATGGAGACCCTAGTCGCTTCTGCTTCTCTCCATGTCCAAGTCACATGCTCAAGTCCCTTCCATCCTGCCTTCTTCCTCTACCCTCAGCCTCTATCTATCTAAGCACATGGGAGGTGCCCGTGGTGTAGTCGTTATCCTCGTAGGAAATGGACATGGTGACACGAGTTCAAATCCTGGACGAGACTGATTGCATTTCACATAGCACTAATACCCTTGGGAAAGGTATGAATCCAATTATTCTCCCTCCAGCTATGGGTAAATAGTAGGACAGACTAAGTTCTTCAGCCTTGGTTTGGCAACTAGTCTAGGAGAAGGAAAACTCTGAATTCAAACCTGTTAAACTCCGCTTAAAATTGACCTTGTGTCATATCCTGCCCGAGCAGAGGGGTTGGTAAATAGTATCTACCCAAGCACACAGCCATCTAGAGGATAACTCTTAATTTTCTTATAATATATATATATATATATATATAGAGAGAGAGAGATGCACATACATGCATATCTATCTATCTATCTATCTATCTATATATATATATATATATATATACCCTTGGGAAATGTATGAATTCAACTATTTTATCTCCAGCTATGGGTAAAAAGTAGGATAGAGCAACCTGTCTAGGAGAAGGAAAACTCTAAATTCAAACCTGCTTAAAAGTTGACTTTGTGAAGAATCCTACTCATTTGCAACAGTTGAGTAATTATATATATATATATATATATATATATATATATATATATATGCACACACAAACACGTACACACATATTAATAAATTCATAAAATTCCCACCAACAAAACCTTCATCAAATCATGATTCTGGAGTTAGGCATGGTTTTGGGGCCAAAGCATTATTACCACAAAACCAAGGCACCCCAGCAGGACCTTATAATACTATGTGGTTTTGTTGGTTTTATGTTACAGTCCAAGTATCAAATTAATGTAAAAGTAGCTACTGCCTGATCTTATAGTCTCTTGGTTTATTTCATTTTTTCCGCTAGTGATAAGTCAAGTTTAGTCAGATATGCAGATTAGCAATAAAACAACAGTATCTGACTTCATTGGGAAATATATCTGTTGTCCAGCCATATTTTTTCCGCCTCACATTGATGTACCTTGTCAATATTGCTTTCAAAAGGACCCTTTAACTCAATGACATAAACTCATTTTGAATTAACAGACTAGATCACAAGATACAGTTACTAGGTGGTTAACGTTATCTCATTCGGAAAGGGTGATATACATGTGTGTGTGTGTGATGGGAATGAAAGTGAACCACTGGCTGCTGTTAGTGAGGATGGCTGTCCTTATCGGTCAAAGAGATCACACTTCGTGTGTTGTTGGGGCTGAAGAGGATGGCCAGCACAAGATCGGGATGTCCACTAATGAAAACCTGAGTGTAGTTGTGGCTGAGTGCAGCCAAAATTTCACTCATGCAATTGACCCATAATCGAGGGTGACCAGAAGGCTCCCTTTTCAATAGCTTCTACACCAAGATGTAGGGGAGGGTGCTACTCCTTTCCCTGGATTGCTCCACTTTACTCTTGATACATACCTTATATTGCTGAGTGTTAAGCAAGGAGGTATCAAGTACTATTTTTAAAGTCTTTGGTATGACGTGACCTGGGATTGAACCAAGGTCTCGCAGACCATTGGCAAACACTCTACCCACTAGACCTAGGAGCTGTTCAGCAGCACAACAAAAAAAAATTGCAGATGAGACAAGAGTGTTAGTGACAGACTAGAAGAAACAATAACGACAACAAAACTGATTTCACTCGTTGATTTACAGAGATTTTCAAATAATTCAATTCAATACTTACATATATATATATATATATATATATACATATATATATATACACACATCATAGATGGATATTAGTTATGAAATTAAAAAAAAATTGGGAAAAACTGAATTGACATGTTTTGACTGCCTAAGGTTTAGCATCATTAAAAAGCAGATGATTTTAATTTAGATATATTTTTGAAAGGAGGATGCTTGTCACAATCAATCAAAAATATATAAAAGAGTCAAATTTTTGTGAAAACAAAAGAATAGATACGTATATATATATATGTATATATATATATATATATATATATATATATTATGCATTTTCAAACATCCATTGTTGACTAAACATTGCTAATATCAACCCTCATGGTCCTGATGATGATTCAGTAGAACCGAAACGCTATTGTGTCAACTTCTTAATAAATCTCTCCTTCCACTTGGATTACCTTGTTATCAATTTTTCTATATATATATATATACAGTGTATCACAAAAGTGAGTACACCCCTCATATTTAAGTATATCTCTTCATGGGACAACACTGACAAAATGACACTTTAACACAATGAAAAGTAGTCTGTGTGCAGCTTATATAACAGAGTTAATTTATTTTCCCCTCAAAATAACTCAAAATATAACCATTAAAAGCTAAATCCCTGCCCACAAAAGTGAGTACACCCCTTAGATATCTGCAAAAATGTGAGGGGTGTACTCACTTCTGTGATACACTATATATATGTATGGCTTGGTTTTACTTCAGAGTAATAAGAAATTCTGTAATAATAGCACGAAATATTATTAACCGTTTATATATCAGTTTTTCTACACACACATATGCCTATATATAGCTTTTTGTAATTTATTATCTACCTTAGAATAACTTCTGAAGGAATTCCATTCATATGGTAAACCTGGTTTTTGTTATTGTATTATTTTTAATTTCGGTTTGAAATTTTGTCAATTCGAAACTCTATGTTAAAATGATTATCATTTCTTAACAAAACTTTTCTTATTTTTTTAAAATTTTATATCTTCGGTGTTTTAAAATAACCATGTTGTTAATAAAGGTACAAATACTAAATTCTGACTCTCATCAAAAGTATGGAAACTGGAGTAAATGAGCCTTTTTTTTCTCAACAATGACAGATATTGACTTAAAAGTAATTAGAATTTATCAGTTGATAAACATTAGAATATTTTTACACACTTTAAATCCTAAAATGATATATCAAAATTGATGAAACAATAAGCTTATCAAAAAGCATAGTAAACTTATTTTGTTTTGTCTTTGTACTTTTATCAAAGACCAATGTGTTACATGTGTACTCTGATAAAGATCAATGTGTAGTATCTATGCATTCTGCTAAAGAAATATCAGCCAAGTTATCTATGCATCCCACCAATGAGAGATCCAAGTCAAGTAGCTGTGCATCTCACCAATGAAAGATCCAAGTCTAGTACCTACACATCTTGCCAGTGAAAGATCCAAGTCTAGTGCCTATGCATCCCACCAATGAAAGATCCAAATCTAGTACCAATGCATTCTGCCAATGAAAGATCCAAGTCTAGTACCTACGCATCTTGCCAGTGAAAGATCCAAATCTAGTACCAATGCATTCTACCAATGAAAGATCCAAGTCTAGTACCTATGCATCCCACGAATGAAAGATCCAAGTCTAGTACCTATGCATCCCACGAATGAAAGATCCAAGTCTAGTACCTATGCATCCCACCAATGAAAGATCCAAGTCTAGTACCTATGCATCCCACCAATGAAAGATCCAAGTCTAGTACCTATGCATCCCACGAATGAAAGATCCAAGTCTAGTACCTATGCATCCCACCAATGAAAGATCCAAGTCTAGTACCTATGCATCCCACCAATGAAAGATCCAAGTCTAGTACCAATGCATTCAACCAATGAAAGATCTAAGTCTACTACCTACACATCTTGCCAGTGAAAGATCCAAATCTAGTACCAATGCATCCCACCAAGGCTGATTAAAAGAGAAACAGTTAATTAATAAATATTAACAGGGAAGTATGTCCACTTGATTGTAGATTTTTTTAACTGAATGCACTAAATTGGATGCATAATTTAATGAATGTTTATAATTTTCATTATAAGATTGGTATTAATCTACTGTACCTTTCCACGTTCACTGCTTCATATCTTGGATCAAGCCACAAGAGGCATTTTCCTCTATGTGAATACAGATCAATGTTCATGTGTGTTAATCAAGATAGTGTCATCTCTTTTTTATGAGGCAAGCCTCTGAAATTAGTAGACCAGTTGACATATCTTGGCAGTTCGTACTTAGAACATCTATTGATAAAATCAAGGAAAACAGTTTCAAGCTAACAAAAGAAAGAAGCAGAAGATACTCTGGAAAATCAATTACGGACGCCGACTATGCCAGTGATATAGCGCTTCTGGCAAATGCACTGGCCGAAGCTGAAACCTTGCTACATTGTCTGGAATAAGCCACTGCAGGCATCGGCCTCCATGTCAATGCACACAAAATGGAATTTATGTGCTTTAATCAAACAGGCAACATATCCACACTAAACAGTAGCACTCTGAAACTAGTTGACAAGTTCACCTACCTAGGGGGCAGTGTCTCATCAACCGAGACAGATATCAACACAAGACTAGCAAAGGCATGGACAGATAGACTCTCAGTCATATGGAAGTCAGACCAGAACGATAAAATGAAGCACAGTTTCTTCCAAGCAGCGATCGTGTTGATACTGCTATATGGATGCACTACATGGACGCTAACTAAACGGATAGAGGAAAAGCTTGACAGCAATTACACAAGAATGCTGCGAGCAATATTGA
Source organism: Sepioteuthis lessoniana (assembly GCA_963585895.1). Taxonomy (NCBI): domain Eukaryota; kingdom Metazoa; phylum Mollusca; class Cephalopoda; order Myopsida; family Loliginidae; genus Sepioteuthis; species Sepioteuthis lessoniana. The sequence continues at coordinate 31,262,683 of OY757944.1, forward strand.
ACACGTCCTGGAGACAGCACCTGACTAAGCAACAGTTATACGGCCACCTATCACCCATAATAAAAACTATCTAAATTAGACAAACCAGACATACGGGACACTGCTGGAGAAGTAGGGATGAGCTCATAAGTGATGTACTCCTGTGGACCTTTCCATAGACGAGCAAAAGCAGGATGTCCAGCTTGAACCTATATACAGTAGCTCTGTGCCAATACAGGATATAGCCTTGAGGATCTGCCAAAAGATATGGACGATAGGGAGACATGGCGAAAGAGGGTCATAAATATCAGTGCTGATAGTGCGACATGATAATGATGATGATGATGACTGAAAGCCATGTCAACACATGGATTGGGAAGACATGGACTAATATTGACAGGCTGTTGATCATACGGAAATCTGATCTCTCTATTAAAATAAAACAAGATTTCTTCCAAGCTGTGGCCATGTAAATACTAATGTATGGTTGCACCGTATAGTAGATTAATAAATTTTTTAGCAAAAAAACTAAATGGGAATTATACAAAAATGCTACATGCTGTTTTAAACAACTCCTGAAATCAACACCTCACAAAGCAACATCTGTATGGCCACTTGCCTCCCAGAAAATCCTAGTCAATGACTAGTTCATTTGGCATCACTTGTGTGCAATGTGGACCAGTTGCTCAGTTGCAGAATTTTGGTTCAGCATTCTGTGGTTGCTGGTTTGATCTCCAGTGGGAGAAATCATTGTATCACTGCTGATGAGACCTAATAAGGTTGAAACAGCTGTCCAGTGGTTCCATATGTCACACACAAGTGTTTGCTGGATTTTCGTTTCAATTTTCTTTTTTATTATATAAAAAACACAAATGGAAATTTTTTTTCAAAATTTTCACCCTTGATTTATTTTAAAAATATAACAGATAGGCAAGGTTGTCAATGCTTGCAGTAATTATTAAATGTAAACAGTAAATTTTTAACTTAATATACTGAATTCAATGTATAATTCTGTAAATCGTCATTCCGTTTATAGAAAGGCAAGATTCTACTATACCCTTCAATGTCAATATACAATAATAAGTATTACAATATAACTTTACATACCATGGGTGCTGCTACAAGCTACATTTGATAGGGGGAAAAAAAGATAACAGAAATTATGCCTTGATTTATGTCATCTTAAATTCACAGTTAGATTGAGTGTTTTAAGTATACAAAATAAGTATACTCTATAATTCTATAAAAACTCCTAATATCCCGAGTAAACTGTAGAATGAATGAGGAATTTGAAGGCTGGGGGTAGGGAATAAAGTTGGAAGTTAGTGGATGGGTGAAAATTAGTGGAAGAGGTAGTTGAATAAATCTAGAAAGTAACTGAATGGGAAGAAATGTGGGGAAAAAAAAGGGGGTGCAGAATGAATATGGTATGCGAAAGGTGGGGCGGGATGGTACATAGTGTTTACTCAGACTAAAAACATAAAGGTTAATTATGCCTTCATTTAAGTTATCTACCTGCCATAGCTTCTGCTACAAGCCACATTTGAGAATAGATTATAAAGACATCAGAAATTATGCCTTCATTTAAGTTGTCTACCTGCCATAGCTTCTGCTACAAGCCACATTTGAGAATAGATTATAAAGACATCAGAAATTATGCCTTCATTTAAGTTGTCTACCTGCCATAGCTTCTGCTACAAGCCACATTTGAGAATAGATTATAAAGACATCAGAAATTATGCCTTCATTTAAGTTGTCTACCTGCCATCGCTTCTACTACAAGCCACATTTGAGAATAGATTATAAAGACAGCAAAATTATGCCTTCATTTAAGTTGTCTTCTATTGTCTGTTAGAGTATGCTTTAAATATAAAAAATAAATATCATCAATGATTTTCTTTTTTATATTCTTAAAATGCAGAATCCACTGCATATTTGACATGCAATCTAGGTACACTTATAATAACTAAAATTATAGAAATATTTATAATTAAATACAGAAAATAAAAGATTTAAAAATCGTTGTTAATTTTAATACAATGTATATTTTAAGAGCCAAAATTTTGATACAATGTATATTTCAGTAAATGGTTATTGAAGTAATGGAATAAAAATGTAGGGTCTATTAAAAGGGTTTAATAATGAATAAGATGGCTACCTTTTACTTCACCGGAAAGTGACAACCGATAAAAGTTATTGGTAAGAAAACAAAAGGGAGATAAGTTTAAGAATGCAAACAAAGGTAAAAAAGGAGTGTTAAAAATTTCATGATCATTATTTTCATCTACGTCTTAATTGTTATTCACATTTAGACATCGGTATACGATAATACTGATGTCTATTTCTACCTACTATGACGACTGTTTCCATACAAAGAGAAAAGATGGAGCAAAGACAACTAGCATATGGTCTCTCTAAGGAAACTGTTACTGCTTTAATGATGCCTTACAAAAATACCTAGGCAATGATCTACTCACTTGATGGTGACACCAACTTCCTTTACTTTGCCACTGGAGTCTTGCAAGGAGATTCATTAGCATCATATCAGTTTATTATCAGCCTAAATTACATACTTTGAACATCAATTGAACTAATAAAAAAATGATTTCACATTTAAAATACGAGAAGCATATAATATCCCACAGAAAATATGACAGATGCTGACAACGAAGATGATCTATCTGTACCATAGGACCAACGTTTTGTGCTGTAAAGAAAGAAGTCCGCAGAAAAAGAAATACTCAAACTCGAAGGTAAGAGAAGAAAATATAGCAGTCGTTTATTATTCAGCTATGATTGCTGCAACTCGAAAAGTTCATTTTAGTTGCGTCCTTCTTCTCCCTTCCTCTCGGGGGTGACAGGGTGTGGGTGAGAGCTGGCTGTTTGACACATGCCTGACAGATAGGTCATAGCAGACTGAGGTAGTACGGGTCGGGACCTTCGGAACCTTTAACGCATCAGGTTTTGACAACTGCCTTCAACTCTCCCAAAATCTCGTTATTTATTTTCTTAAATAGAGATTTTGGGGAACAAATCGAAGATCTCTGAATGTTCAATGTCATCAGTGAAACACGTGATAATACATCTGTGATTATTTTAAAATTACGTTTAACTTTGCAGGTCATTCTGCCCGCAAATGCTAGTCTCGTGACACCTTCACTGATTGACAACAGCGCCTGTCCGTAATATTACATTTCAAGCCACATTTGATAATAGATGATTGAAGCCTTTGCTTAAATTGTTTTGTAAAAGAAAGAGGAAGTTTATGTATTAAATATTTTTCAAAAAATCTTTTATAATTTTGTTATTTTTTTTTTTCTAGCCCTTATAATCAAAATCAAAATTTTTGCTTCTCAAAAAACTTTCTGATTGATGATAGATCAAAAGAAATGAACAGATTCCTTCCGATAAAACGAAATAATATACAGAACTATATACATGATCGTACATGAAGGGACACCCACCATGTGAGAACTATATGATCTGATTATCACATAGGCGAAAAACTAATACAAAGGTTTTTTTGCCTCTGTAATTTTTTTTATGGGTAGAGTGTTCACCAATGGCCCAGGAGATCTCAGGTTGAGTCATACCAAAGACTCAAAAAATGGTACTTGATGCCACCATGCTTAACACTCAGCATTTTAAGGTACGGATCAAAGGTGAAGTGGAGCAATCCAGAGAAAGAAGTAGTGCCCTCCCTCACACTTTGGTGAAAATAAAAAGGGAGCCATTCAGTCACCCTTAACTATGGTTGCCAACTATACTTTTATTTTTATATATATATATATATATATATATATATATATACAAGGTTCAGCTGAAAAGTTTATAAGCTGACCAAGATACTATTATGGAATATGACCAAAGGAGGTTTATTTTTCAACATGGTCTTCTTTGTTGTCTAATCACTTTTTCCATCAGTGCCGTGCTAAGATCCCAATGGTCAAAAAAGTCATCAGCAGTATATATGATGTCATCATATGAACTTTTCACTCTATAAACTTGGGTATATGAAACAGATACTGCATCTGATTCACAAATGGCCTTTCAAGTTCAGTAAATGATAATTAAAATCATCATGATGCTTGTTTTTATTTGATGTGGATACTGCCCCAAGCCACATTTAATGACAGACAGTAAAGACAGCAGAAATTATTTCTTTACTACAATCATTTATAGTTCATTTTGAGGAAAGAAAAGAAAAACATATATACCCATATATACACATATATGTACCCAGATAGAAATATATATAAATTTATATATATATATATATATACACACACATCACCATCATAGGAAATGGACACGGCAAACCAAGTTCAAATCCTAGATGAGGCTATGAGCATCTTACATAGTGCTCATATGCTTCAGAAAAGTATGAATCCAGTTATTCTCCTTTTCACTATTGGTAAATAGTAGGGCAGGCTGGGTATGGCAATCAGTCAAGAAAGAAAACTCTGAATTCAAACCTGTTAAATTTTGCTGAAAAATTGACCTTGTGTTACATTCTGCTTATGTAGAGGGGTTTATATATATATATATATATATATATATATATATTGGCACACACACATATACACACATATGTATGTACACACATCACATACATATGTATATTACCATATATAAATCTATTCACACATCAACTATGCAAATAAATTTTTAATCATATTTTTTCATGAATAAAAACTCAGATAAAAATTTTGTAAATTGCTAAAAAAATTTTCATACGTATCAGACTCTGGGCTAAATATCTTTTCAATATATTTTTGAATATTTTCATCTAGTGATAAGACTTTTATTAAAGATTTACCATATAACAGTCGACTGACTGTCTCCATGATAAATTATTCATGACATATATATATGAGAGTCATCTAATAAATGAAGGGACTTTTTTCTTTAAAGAAAATAGTAAAGTAAATTTTTCCCTAAATTTTTTCCATAAATGTAATTTCTGCATTCTTTGGAAATGATTTAGAGCAAAAATTATTCAAATCTTGAAAAATATTTGTTTTAAGGCTATTCAAAATGGCAGCAAATCAAATAGAGTTCACCAGGCTTGAACAGAGGTCTGTCATCAAATTTTTTTGCTGGCTGAGAAATGCAAATCATTTAAGATTTACAGAATATGTGATGTGCACAGAGAAACATGTTTTAGTCAAAAAAATGTTTACATATGGACTAAACATTGGTTTGCCCCCATGAAGCTGAGTCAAATAGACAGTCCATGGAAAGGGAAACACTGACTTGCCAGTAAAGGAAAAGTTCTGGTCACAGCACTTAGTAAAGAAGGTCATGCTGACAGTGTTCTAGGACATGGAAAAGTCCCAACACTACTGATTTTTTTGAAAATGGTGCAACTGTAGACAGTGGTTCCTATGGCCAAATCCTTCACCAAAAGAGAAAATTAATCTACAAGGGTCATTTAATGAATAAGTTGAATTTTGTCTAAGGAAAAATGTAAAACTGAAAAGCAATCTTCAATGTTACTCTTCGGACAGCATATATATATATATATATAGTGAACAAGTTTTTTTTAAACTTATTTAAAAAAATCAAAAGAAAGTGCACAATAGTAGTTAGCAGAGCAGTGTAAAATTTAAAATAAATGAGATTCATTTATCCGCCATTATTACTAGTATTATATTGTCATATGCAAATTCATCTACATACATATGCATATACATGCAGCATCATAACGACACAATAAATAAACAGACGAGCGAAGGTTCCTTTATAAGAATCTGTACCTCTCACTTTATTGTAAGGTTTGAAAAGGTTATTCAAGGTTTTACTGTGAGAGGGAGTTGGAGACCGAACAGAAACTGCAATACTTTGACCCAACTCTTATGGCCATCAGCGTTGTGTCTTTCTCATTCTCCTGATGCTCAACTGGAGGCCCGGGGGCTTACTCTGCTAGCTTTCTCTACTACATCTTATCAGCAACTTCTCTGGACCCCAACTCATCAGGGCCCCAAAGGCCCCCTCCACCAGGCTTCTCTACCACATCTTGTCTTCTAACTTGTCTAATCTCCAACTCTAACTGTCTAACTTCTGTCTTGACTGAGTTATATAATAGTTCAACGCCCACTCAATCGCCTACTCAATCTTTGGAATGGCATGTTTGATTGTCATCAAGCAGAAATAACTGTCATGCAGTTCACAGGTCACTCTCCTCCGGTGCATCAGTCTATGAGTGTACCATGGGAATTTTAGCTTGTCCCATTTTGTTAGACAATTTCCGTCCACACGATTTCCTCTCATAACTACCCATCTGCAGAGATGCAGTCGGTGTATTCTACAGCCCCAGTGACTCGGCTTAAAAGAATACAACTGAATGATAATCTTGTGGGATTTAAATTAATTTTGAATGCTATTTTTTAATCATTCACACTCTCATTAAGATAAATATAACTCTGAAATACTTATTAGAATCTTCCACTCTTTTCTGGGCTTAGAATACTGTTGTATTTTGGCCTTTGAAGTGACACATTCTAATGGCAGTTATGAGAGGAAATCGCGTGGGCGGAAATTGGCTGATGAAATGGGACGAGCTAAAAAATTCCCATGGTACACTCATAGATTGACGCACCAGAAGAGAGTGACCTGTGAACTGCATGACAGTTATTTACGCTTGATGATGATCAAACATGCGATTTCAAAGATCGAGTGGGCGATCGAATGGGCATTAAACTATTATATAACTCAGTCAAGACAGAAGTCAAGACAGTTCGTGTTCCAGTTGCAGTAGAGTTGGAGGCGGAGTTGGACAAGATGTGGTAGGGAAAGCCACATCCGGCTGAAGGGGCCCTCAGGAAGCCTGATGAGTTGGGGTCCAGAGAAGATGCTGATAAGATGCAGTAAAAAAAGCCATCACCCAGCAGAGTGGCAACCAGGGCCTCCGGTTGAGCAGCCCTGGAGAATGAGAAAGACACAACGTTGACTGCCATAAGAGTAGGGGTCAAAATGTTGCAGTTATGTTCGGTCTCCAGCTCCCTCTCACACGCAAACCTTGAGTAACCCTTTTCAAACCCTTGCAATAAAGTGAGAGGTACATATATTTATAAAGAAGTCTTCCTGCGTCCTTATCATTGCGTCGGTATGTATCCAGTATATATATGTATATTTCTGCATGAATCAGCAGATGGCAAGATAACAATACAAATAGTGCACCATCTGCAGAGGGGTAAACCCCCCGCTCTAAAAAAAAAGAAGTCACTTATTAATTACAAAAAATAAGCCCTTCATTTTTTTCTTTTGATACTTTTAAAAAAATATATTCCTTCTCTTTTTCTTTTATTTTCTTGAGTGATTTAAAAGGATTTTAGTTAACTGATGCTCCTGAGTTCTTATCTCACTAACACGACTGATACAAACATCTCAAAAGCCATAGACAATCAGAAACTCCTCTCAATAAATAAATGGTTTTTTAAATAAAAGTTGTAACTAATCAACTGTGAAAATATAATGAGTGTTTCTTGTTATAAGAGGAGGTTCTTGATTTCTTTTAATGTGATAGATTTCGCCATCCCCTCTGAAAAAATAAGAACCATGTCCAGTTGGGTCAGCAATCTGTGCACCCACAGATAAAAAAAAATCCAAAGTTATCAGCAAAGTTTTCATGATATATGGGATCCAAGTTGTTTCTTAATTACAAAAAGGTTAAAACTTTCATTCAATGAAGAAAATCCCATTATGTAGAGTCACATTCAGTGGAATGTCAATGCCAAGAGAAGCATTTGTCAGTTGGCTCACCATCACCTTGTTTAGTGTCATATCCTGGATACTTATCAAGGGAGCCTTACCCCTCTGCAGAGATGAAGTCGGTGTACTCTACAGCCTCCTCCAGCCAACTGGGCCATAAATATAGCAAACTTTATTAAAAAAAAAAAAAACATATATATAATATACTAATCTATTGTATTTTGTTTGTTTAGAGAGCTATTGCAATGCAAAATAATTATTCGGGTCAAATTAATTTTGAAGTAAAAACATCACCAGAAACTTTTTTTTATATGAACTTGGTGTTGCAGGTTCAAATTTTTTTGGATGTTGTAAACATGGTGCCATGTGGGGTGTTGGAATGCAATGTTGGGTGTTATAACCATGGTGCCACATGGGGTGTTTAAACACTGTGCAGAAGAGACGTGACTTTAGTTGTCTTAATCAATTTCATTTTTTTTTGTTTTTGGGGTTTTTTTTAATCTAAATATTTATTCAAAGAATATGTGTGTTAATTGATGATAGATTCAGTATTTAATTCTAACCTACTGTTAATCTGAGAGTGTAACTTAGCTATTAATAAATCCTCCTTGATTCTAAGATTACCAAGATTATTTACTATTACTTCTATTTTAATGGAAAAATTATTATCATTATTTTTGCATTTAATTAAATGTATATGAAATGAGGATGTATATGTGTTGAGGTATTCTTTAATTCTGATGTGGGGGGGGATCTGATTGTACTTCCTATATAAAAATTATTTCATTTTAAGTAAATTAAATGATAGTGTAAGTTTTATGGCATATATTTGGATCTCTTACTGGGGAATTGGCTAGAGTTCATTTTGTGACAGTATTGTTATTTTTCTTTGTTCGGTATTGACATGGAGGGTCTGGAGTGGGCAAGTTGTATATCTAGCCCCTCCTTGTAAAAAGCCCTGTGTATTTCTTTCACTGAAATGCATTAGTTGCAGGAAAAAGTTGTTAGAAGGTGTATGTAGTTTTCATGATTTATTATTATTTAAATTTTGTGTTACTGATGTTGGATAATTACTGTTTCTGAGAGTGTTTATAAAGTGTGCGGTGTGTGTAATTTTGTTTTTTTCTTCACTGCATCTATTGTGAATTCATTTAATTTCATTACTGATGTAATTTGTTTTGGCACTGAGTGGAAGTGCTGATTTGAAAGGCACAAAGAAGTCTTTAGTGATGGGTTTTCTATGGAGACTAGTGAAGATTTTACGAGTTGGTGATATTTAGATTCTAAAATCTAAGAGTGATAGATCATTTAGATAACACTGGGTCACTATCTTAAACTGGATATGTCTATCTATGTTTTGAAACTTCTCATATATGGCAGTGGCTTCTTTATTGTATAAAAAATGTCTCTGATGATAAAGTTTTAATTTCAAAATTAATTAAAGCTGAATAATTATTTTGCATCATAATAGCCCTCTAAACAAATACAATACAATAAAAAAAAAATTATTTGTGCGATGCTTCAAGGAAATTATAATATATATATATATATATATATATATATATATTAAGGCAAGTTTTATCAAAGATGATGAAACGTTTGTTGATAATTTTCAATTTTTATTTTTTTTGTGTTGGAATCCAGGTGGTAAAAGAATTGTCCCATATCTTCTGCCCAATGCAAGAAAAATAACAAGAAAACTTGAAAAATTACAATTAAAAATAATAAACAGTGTTCCATCATCTTTAATAGAACTTGCCTAAATAACAACTTGCTGCCTAAATATGCACTCTAGAATATATATATATATATATATATTCTAGAGTGCATATTTATATATATATATATATATACCCTTAGTAACAACATTTACTAATACCCTTTGCCATTAGCAACTGATAAATCCTTATATAAGAGAAACCAAAGACTATATATCTTGAAATGGAAATGTTTGCTTTAAAAAATCTAAGATATGATAGGAAGTAAGAAAATCTTACACAATAAAAAGAAAAAAAAATTGCCAACTATGCAAAGATAGAAAACAGATTCGGCCATAAATACATCAACTGATTCATTTACTTATTCTACAAACAAGAAGACCTTTAAAATTTATTCTGAATCAAACTGTAAAATGAAAAACATTATTTACCATTTAGAATGCACTCCTTGCTCCGAACAATATAGAAGGAAATCAGAATGACCTTTCAATTTTAGAATAAATAACGACAGATAGAGAATTAAATTATAACAAACATATCCAAGTAGAACAACATTTCCTCGTAAAAGATCATAAATTTGATAGATACTAAATTCATTAGAATAGAGAAGATCCAAAATAATTTACAAAACACCCCATCAATTCAAGAAACCCATAAATATAGAGAAATATTGTGTTTTGAAATGTTTACCCCAAAATGAATCCAACAACAAGCTCATTACATTCTAACCCAAAAAGACTTATTGAAATATATTTATTCAGCATCCATTTGCACAAGATCTAAATAGATGGTTGGTTGGTTGGTTGGTTGGTTGTGTTTTATGGCATATCAACCTTTGTAGGTTATTTAACGCCAAATCTATTTTTATGCAATTAGTTCTATTTCAAATAATTCAGTTTAGTATGAGTATACAGTTTAATTGTTAAAAACATTTCTATTTCAAGCTATTCAGTTTATTCAAACAATTCTAATTCAGCTAATTTAGTTTAGTATAATTATAGAAGTCCTATATTAAACAATTTAGTTTAGTGTAAGTACAGTTTCAATGTCAAAAACAGTTCCACTTCAAACAATTCAGTTTAACATAAGCATGAAGTTTAAATGTAAGTACAGTCTAAATGTCAAAAACATTTCTATTTCAAGCTATTCAGTTTAGTCAAACAGTTCTAATTCAAACAATTCAGTTTTGCGTAAGTATGCAGTTCTATTTAACCCATAGATAGGGCCCTATCAGGTACTACCACTCAGGGCCAGGGTGGACCTGGGAGCAATGGCAGTAATGAGGAGCTTCGCATTCCTCAAAGCTTCAGCATCACTGGAACCTCACCATCAGATTGTTTAGTGTCATATGCAGGACACTCGTTTGGGGGGTGGTCTTAGCCCTCTGCAGAGAAGCAGTCGGTGTATTCTACAGCCCCAGCCGACTGGGCAAGATCTAAATTGAATAAATTCTGGAAGCAAAATCCCATAAAACAGCAGTTGTACGGTCACCTACCTCCCATCTCTAAAACCATCCAAATAAGACAAACAAGAAATACAGGAGAAGTAAGGACTAACTGATCATATTTACCAACCCCGCCACTCGGGCAGGATATGACACAAGGTCAATTTTTAAGCGGAGTTTAACAGGTTTGAATTCAGAGATTTCCTTCTCCTAGACTAGTTGCTTCATCAAGGCTGAAGAACCCAGTCTGCCCTGCTATTTACCCATAGCTGGAGAGAGAATAATTGGATTCATACCTTTCCCAAGGGTATTAGTGCTATGTGAAATGCAATTGGTCTCATCCAGGATTTGAACGTGTCACCGTGTCCATTTCCTACGATGATAACCATTACACCACGGGCACACTCCAGAGAAAAGTCCTATCATGCAGTTGATGAGTCCTTTGATATAAGATGTTTGTGGGGTGAAAGGGCCCCCTCCTTGTCAGGAGACACACACTTATACATGCTTTCTGGTTGTCAAAGCAGGAACAAAGAAAGAGAATTTGACTTTTCCTGCCTTGTTTTATATACTGCTTTGATCACACTACCTGGTGGCTATAAGAAGTACTCTTTAAAAGGCAAGGGATATAATCCTTCTAAATGTAATCGCCCACATCCACTCAAACACAGTGTGCATTATAAATTAGATGATTGTTAAAAGCAGCAAACTATATTTAATATATCATGTATAATTGATGTCTAGATCAATAACCATTACACCACGGGCACCTCCTAGTAAGGACTAACTGATGAGCGACATTCTTCTATGGACCCCTTCACATGGACGTGCAAGTGTTGAACAACCAACTAGAACTTATCTACAACAGCTCTGTATGGACACTGGATGTAGTCTAAAAGACCTGACGGAATTGGTTGATGATAGAGATGAACAATGAGAGGGAGTTAGGGAAATACATGTTAGTAGCACATGATGATGATGATGATGATGATTTATATATTTATAAGTCAGTTTAATGACAACAATTAAATAAATGACCTGTGATTTATTTACAGTAGTGAAGGCTTGTGCAAGACCAATCACACTTTTTGGATGAGCTGATAAGAAAAGAATTGTGCAATGTTGAGCCACAGATTTTTTAAAAACCATCACTTTAGTTTGTTTTGTTTGTTTAATGGCATATCAACCTTCACAGGTTATTTAATATCCAAACTATCCTTGAATAAGAAAAGTAGTAGTACTATTTAACCCATAGTTAGGAAGATAAGAGGGTTCATACCTTTTGCAAGGGTATTTGTCCGAAAGTGAATGTAATAGTGCAACTGGAGTTTGAACTTGCTTAGTATAGTTCTGTAGTCCAGTGCTTTAACCATTACACCACGAGGACACCCCCCACCCATTACTTTGGTTTCTGAATCTAGAGTCTTTCCTTAACAGTGTATTGTAATGGTTCATAGATAGTATACATGTATATAAATTTTTATCTGGGACGGATTTAACCAATGCTAACTCCCAATTTTGAGTGTGAGTCATGGTAATCTTTTGATGGCTGTATTTTTATTCTCATCTATAGAAGCCACCCTTATATATCTACAATGCTCTACTACGTAACTGCATAGAACCCAAAATTGAGGAGATACTTAAGAAGAACAAAATTTCAAAGAAATTGATCCACAACATCACAAATTTTGACTGTCTGCCAAATTCTAGAAGGTGTACGTGCCAAAAACCTAGAGGCTACAATATTATTCGTCTACTTCTCCAAAGCCTTTGACTCCATACACAGAAGGAAGATGGAGCAAATACTACTCACCTACAGCCTACCCAAAGAAACTGTTGCAGCCATAATGATGTTATATAAAAACACAAAAGCAAAAGTCTGCTTCCCGGATGGAGACACAGACGACTTCGACATTGTTGCAGGTGTGCTGCAAGGAGACACACTAGCCACATACCTCTTTATCATTTGCCAAGATTACGTACCTAGAACATCTATTGAGTTAATGAAAGATAACGGTTTCAAGCTTGCAAAGGAAAGAAGCAGAAGGTACCCCGCACAAACAATTACAGACACAGACTACACCGATGACATAGCGCTTCTGGCAAATACACCCACCGAAGCTGAAACCCTGCTACATTGTCTGGAACGAGCGGCTGCTGGCATAGGCCTCCATGTCAACACAGACAAGAAATGGATATATGAAGTTGTAAACTACATTTGTTTTAAGTAGGATTTAAAGGGAGTTTGTATTATTTTTAACAATGATATTTGATATTTCCAATTTGGTGTTGTAAAGTAAAAGTAAAGTTGTCTCCCTTAGTCGAGGGTGACCCAAAGGCTCCCTTTTCAATAGCTGCTACACCAAGGTGTAGGGGAGGGCACAACTCCATTCCCTGGATTGCTCCACTCTACCCTTGACCCGTACTTTATAATGCTGAGTGCTAAGCAAAGCGGCATAAAGTACCATTTTTTGAGTCTTTGGTATGACTCGACCTGGGATTGAACCCCGGTCTCCCAGACCATTGGCGAACACTTGAATTTAATTTGTTTCAGGTTTCCATTAGGTTGCATACTGTTGTAACCTAACAAAAAGGTTACTGAATGAAAAATGACCAAGATGAACGTTGGAAATAAAATGGAAATTTTTAAAACATTAACAAAATACAATGCTTGTCAGCGGAGTAATGAAGGTTACCACTGCTAGTGATGAATTAATTCATCAGTAAATTTCCCTCTCTTATAATAGTGTCCAATGCATTAATGAGGATTGAGACAAACCCATTAATGTGTATAATACAAAGAATTGGGAGGTGCCCGTGGTGAAATGGTTATCGTCGTAGGAAATGGACACGGCAACACGAGTTCAAATCCTGGACGAGACTGATTGCATTTCACATTGCACTAATACCCTTGGGAAAGGTATGAATCCAATTACTCTCTCTCCAGCTATGGGTAAATAGTAGGGCAGACTAGGTTCTTCAGCCTTGGTGAGGCAACTAGCCTAGGAGAAGGAAAACTCTGAATTCAAACCTGTTAAACTCCACTTAAAAATTGACCTTGTGTCATATCCTGCCCGAGCGGAGGGGTTGGGTAAATAGGAATACAAAGAATTATAGCTTCAAGTAGCAATTAATACAAATAACTGGCAAAGTATTCATATCTGAAATAGATATTTTCCATAGAAATCTATTTGACACATACCTGGGTTACTTGGTTGTTTTAATGGCTGCTCAACATTTGCTGTCCTATTCAATGCCAAAACCAGTCCCACTTTAAGCAATTATGCTTATTTATATTAATAATCATTTTTTGCACAGTTATATAGTTTCAAGTATTCCTATTTAAACTAATAATTTACAATAAAATAGATACAAGTATTCCTATCTATTACTAATAATTTGCAGTTAGATAGTTTCAAGTATTCTTATCGAATACTAATAATCTGCACAGTTATATGGTTTCAAGTATACCTATGTAATACTAATAATTTGCCAAGTTATATGGTTTCAAGTATTCCTATGTAATATTAATAATCTGCACAATTATATGGTTTCAAGTATTCCAATGTAATATCAATAATTTGCAGTTATATGGTTTCAAGCATTCCAAATCTAATTTTTTTAGAAAAGATGCATTCAATCTATGATCGAACAGTTACTATCACACAAGGGGCCCTCCATTAATAAACTGGAATATGAAATAGGGAGAGATGATTTAGATGAGGATAATAAAGAAGAAACTGATGACTCTGAAATGGAGGTGGGCCAGCCTATATTTGATAGATTTTTTATTTTTGTAAGTGAGACAAAAATGATGATGTACAGGAATCTACCAGGTTGTGAGGTGGGGAGGGGGAGAACTAATATCAACCTAAACAGTCACAACATTCTCCCCATTTGGAGGGGCATAAGATCGAGTGGAATAGGTTAATAAGCTTAACTGTAGCTAAAGTCAGTATAAAGCAAGATCGACTAAACACTCAACACTGCACAGATCTCTAAAAAATGGAGCCTCACCACCAGATACTGTTTAGCGTCATATCCAAGACACCTTTTTTGCGGCAGGGGATAGAGTTAATGTATTCTAAGCCTGACTGCTAGGACTTATAAGGCATTTGTACAGACTGAGGTCACAAAGCAACTGAGACAGGCATGCAAAGAACAGACAAGAATTGCCTCCAGTTTATCTTATATAAGAATTGCCTCCAGTTTATCTTATATAAGAATTGCCTCCAGTATAACTTATATAAGAATTGCCTCCTGTTTATCTTATATAAGAATTGCCTCCAGTTTATCTTATATAAGAATTGCGTCCAGTTTATCTTATCTAAGAATTGCCTCCAGTTAATCTTATATGACAGGCGATCATGAATTTTATACAAGAAAAGACTCAAAATATGGAGGTGCCCTGTTGTTATAGTGAAAGAAGACAAATTTTTGTTAAACGTACCTAAGATTAAATCCATGTCATGACCTGCAAGGAAAAATGTGTGTCCCACTAATGTCAATATAACATCATATAGACTTGGAGAAGAAGATTATGAAGAGAAAGAAACAACTGAAGAGTTACCCAAAACACCTGACAAAGACAAATCTGATGAAGACCCAGAAAGACCAAGATGAAATAATTCTATTAACATCAATAAAGTATAAGACGCTAAAATGACGGAATTAGAAAACCAGAAGTAACAGCAAAGTTACTGTGAATAAGCGACAAAAGACGCTGTCAGACAGTTAAATACAGAAAAATATGTAAATAGACAAAAATTGGTGAAACGTCACTTGGTAGCAAGAGGATTTGAAGGAAAGGATACTAATGTAAAGATACAATTAAACTTGTATAAGGGAAAATATAAGACTACTTTTGATGATTGTAACATCAAAAGGAATAGGAGGATGCGTGCTTTGCATTTTTACAAGGAAAATGCATCGATAGAAATATCTGCATTAAGCCACTAAAGAAAGCTTGAATTAATAATCTATTGAAGTTGAACACCACTTTGGTTTGGTTTCTTTGTTTAATGGCCTATCAACCTTTGTAGGTTATTTAATGCCAAAGCCATTCTCCTACAAGAAAAGTAGTGGTACTATTTAACCCATAACTGTGGGATAAGGGGGTTCATGCCTTTCCCATGGGTATTTTCCCAAAAGTGAACGTAATAGCACGACTGGAGTACGGACTCGCTTACTACGATTCTGCAGTCCGTCGCTTTAACCATTACACCACGAGGACGTCCCTCCTCCATGGGTTTAGAGATTCCGCAATGATCTTGTAACTTTGAGTAAGAGGTGAAAAAGAACAGGGTTTCTTAAACTTTTTACTTGATGCACCTCGTGTAAGCAAATTCAATTTCCATTTACCCCTAAATAGATCGATTGAATATTGAAATAGAAAATATAATTGGTCTCAGTGGATGCCCTAATGATTTTGATTTCTTTGTTTAATGGCATATCAACTTTTGTGGGTGATTTAATGCCAAAATAATTTTTGTAAAAGAACAACAGTGATATTATTTAACCTATTACTGGGAAGGGAGATATGGGTTTTCCTCGAGGGTAATAGTCCGATTGTGAACATATTATGACTGGAGTTCAAACTCACATCAAGGCAACAAACTAGCTCTTTAAATATACTGCCAAACAGACTCCACCATGATTTTGGTTTTATGATTTAAATTTTTACAAAATGCAGCTTCACAGTCTTCTCCTCAGGTTGACATTTTTTTTTAACAATACTGATTCAGTTGTGCAATGATATTTGCAGCAGTCAGCCTTCTGTTATACAAACTGGTGACTCTGATAAAATTGTCTTCTGGTCTTGTAATTACTTTTGGTCTACCAGCCCAACTTTTGGTTTACCAGCCCAACTTTTGGTCTTTGTCTCATTTCCTGATGTCTTCTAATAGTATAATCCACTGTAGTTGGTGCTCAGGACTAAAGAAGAAAAATGGCCTTCAAATACTTTTTTCAAAAGATATCTGATTATACTAAGGTCAAAGTTACTGAAGGAGACTTGTATTTAACATGATAAATAAAAACATTGTGGTGCTTAACATGTTCTATTAAAAATAACTCTTTTAGGATGAGAAATAAAAATTTTTGACGGCAGAGCCAAATACTTTTGACTGGTAGTGTGTGTGCGTGTGTGTGTGTGTGTGTGTGTGTGTGTGTATATATATATATATGTTGGTTGGTTTGTTTTTATGCATATCAACCATTGTAGGTTATTTGAGGGAAGCACCAAATACTTTTGACTGGTAAACACATTTTAAACAGTTACAATATATTCCATCCTTAGTTAATATTTTCCATATATCTCATAATTTCCATGCTTTTATATATATATATATATATATATATATATATATATATATATATATATATATATATATATATATACACCCAGCGATGACGCAGATATTATGACCACTGTCCTTCTGAATGGATAGCTTTGGCACTAAATCACCCACAAAGATTGTTATGTCATCAAACAAAAGAAAACAAACTAAACTATACATAAGTGAATATATATATATATATATATATATATATATATATATATAATTAATAATAAATAATAACTACATATATAATCAATACTAAAGAACATATATATATATCTTTACTATTACAGTACATACATATAATCAGTATTAACATATATATATATATATATATAAAATCAATAATGAAGAGCATATATATATATATATATATATATATATATATATATGAAGGTAGCAGGAAAAAATATAATCCAAATAGGTGAATATATCATGATGTGAAGTCGATGTTAACGTTTCGGTTATAATCACCATCGTCAGGACTTGGATATAAAATAGTTCACAATATAGGTGGGTGATTGCTGAGATGACAGGAGCAAATGAGAAATATACAACGAAAAGATAGATAAACATGCACATAGCGTTCAAAATTCAAAAGTCATCAGAACGTGTTTGGCACGTGGAAAAATATTAGAAAATGTAGGATTTTTCAAAGAAACGAGACAAAACCTCCCGTTTATTGAGAAATACGCAACAAATAAGTTTTCATATGTATAGATCATTAGGAATCATCCATGTTAAATGTTATGTAAGAATGTATTTGGTATTAGTTTGTTTTTTTTTCCGAAAAGACAGTATGAAAGTAAATATGGATAAAATCCGACAGTATGAAGGTAGCAGGAAAAATATAATCCAAATAGGTGAATATATCATGATGTGAAGTCGACGTTAACGTTTCGGTTATAATAACCATCGTCAGAACTTGGATATCAAAATATTTCACATAGCGATGTATCTATATATCTATATATGTGTGTGTGTATATATATATATATATCCTTATATTATCCAAAGGCCAAGTCAACCAATAGTGGGAACTATTCTTTTTTTAGATTTTCTTTCTTCAATATCCATCTAATTCAAAATCCAATAGATAGCTCAATATAAAATAATAAATTAAAATAAAGATCAAATAATTTCATATAAAAGAAAAACCTTTAAAAATCACTCATATTTTTTGTAATAATATTTATTTCAGCAGACATTATACTTTCAAAATGTTAAATCTTCTCCATCTTCAAAGAAAAATCAATGACGAAGGGATGCATACTCCCCTTCCCTAAAAAGGGGGACCTCGGATTAGCCAAAAACTACCGAGGCATAACACTTACATCCATAGCTGCCAAAATCTACAATGCCCTACTACGAAACCGAATAGAACCCAAAATCGACAACATACTTAGAAAAAACCAAAATGGCTTCCGAAGAAATAGATCTACGACCTCACAAATATTAACCATCCGCAGAATCCTTGAAGGTGTACGGGCAAAGAACCTACACGCGACATTAATATTTGTCGACTTTACCAAGGCTTTCGACTCCATTCACAGAGGAAAGATGGAACAAATCCTACTAGCGTACGGCATACCTAAAGAAATCGTAGCGGCAATAACGATTCTCTATAGAAACACTAAAGTAAAAGTACGATCACCAGATGGAGACACAGAATACTTCGACATTGTAGCAGGAGTACTACAAGGGGACACACTGGCTCCGTATCTCTTTATCATTTGTCTAGACTACGTACTTAGAATATCGATTGACAAAATCAAAGAGAATGGCTTCGAACTGACGAAGAAAAGAAGCAGAAGATACCCCGCAACAACAATTACCGACGCCGACTACGCCGATGACATAGCGATACTGGCAAATACACCTGACCAAGCCGAAACACTTCTGCATAGTTTGGAACGAGCAGCAGCAAGCATAGGCCTCCATGTTAATGCACACAAAACGGAATATATGTGCTATAACCAAACGGGGGACATCTCCACTCTAGAAGGAACCCCTCTTAAACTAGTAGACAAATTCACGTACCTAGGAAGCAGCGTCGAATCAACCGAAAAGGACATCGAAACGAGGTTAACGAAAGCATGGACAGCTATCAATAGGCTATCGACTATATGGAAATCAGACCTAACCGATAAAATGAAATGCAGTTTCTTCCAGGCAGCGGTCACATCGATACTGCTATATGGATGCACTACATGGACGCTAACAAAACGGCTGGAGAAGAAACTAGATGGCAATTACACAAGAATGCTGCGTGCAATCCTGAACAAGTCCTGGCAGCAACACCCCACAAGACACCAACTGTACGGCCACCTGCCCCCTATCATGAAAACTATTCAAGTTAGGCGAACCAGACATGCAGGACATTGCTGGAGAAGCAGAGATGAACTCATAAGAGATGTACTCTTATGGATCCCCACACACGGCCGCGCAAAAGCAGGACGACCAGCACGAACGTACATTCAGCAGCTATGTGAGGATACAGGTTGTTGTCCTGAAGACCTGCCTAGGGCAATGAACGATAGGGAGGAGTGGCGAGAGAGGGTCAGGGATATCCGTGCTGCCAGCACGATATGATGATGATGATGATATATATATATATATATATATATATATATTGTCATCCACAGACAGATCTGTTAAATCTTCTCCATCTTCAAAGAAAAATCAATATATATATATATATATATATATATATTGTCATCCACAGACAGATCTGTTTCATTCAATCAGAACTCATCAGTGTGGTTAGACAGGCTAGATTCCTGAAGCTGGGACCAAACCCGGTTGACTCAAGCGCCAATCCAAGTTTCAACCACTCAGCCATGAGGAAAACAGCGCAAGCAAAGGAAATTTAAATGGTTATGAATCACAATTGTTATTTGTTTACATATATCCACTTAACGGCTACCAAGGGCTCGATTCATATGAAGAGCCTTGCATTACGCTAATGGCAACACAATTACTTCATTCACTAGAGATCAACCCTACAGGGGTAGGTGAGCATATATATATATATATATATATATATATATATATTCAGAGAAATATTGTAATATTTTCAAGTACAAAATCACTTTTTTTGTAATAATATTTATTTCAGCAGACATTATACTTTCAAAATGTTAAATCTTCTGCATCTTCAAAGAAAAACCAATATATATAATATATATATATATATATATATATATATATATATATATATAATAAAGTTTCCTTAGAAACAAGAGATATGTTTAATCCTGATTCACCAGAAGATCAGCTATGTGAAACTCAGAGTTGTGAGCTTTCATTATTATCCTATTTTATACTTGAAAATATTACAATATTTCTCTGAATTGTTGTGTATGAAGCGTTATAAATATTTTACTGATTAAAATGCTTTCAGCATTAAATTTTAATCATATATATATATATATATATATATATATGCATGTTTGTGTGCATGTACTCTTATTTTGATTGATAGTCTGTGCATGTCTGCATGTATATATATATATATATATATATACATATACATGTTTGTGTGTGTGTATATATATATATATGCATGTTTGTGTGTGTGTATATATATATATATGCATGTTTGTATGTGTGTGTATGTGTGTGTGTATATATGTATATATATATATATATATACACACACACACAACTGTTTAAAAGGTTGTTGTATTTTTTACTAAGAGTGCTCAATAGAATATATATAGACAGTGTAACACAAACAACAACCAAATATTACTACTGCTAATGATTTCATATCCTTCTGATAATCAGGCAATAGTAAATTCTAAAGAATCTCAGCCTCTACAAATGAAATGAAAGGTTGATAGATACTCTCATGTCATACACTTGTCGAAGCTGAGATTCTTCAGAATGTACTATTGCCTGATTATTAGGAGGATATGGAAACATTAGCAGTAGTAATATTTGGTTTTGATTTCTTTGTAACTCTATTTGTAGATAAGTAAAGTTTGGATTGAAATTCAATGAATTGAAAAATAACATTTGTAAATATCAAACTGAAATATTTCACTATTTGGTGTGGCAACAGCAGAATAGTCATATAATATACATGAAAGAAAGAGAGAGTTTAGAATCTAAAAGATACCTTAGAAAATCAGGTTGGTTGGTTAGGTTTTATGGCATATCAACATTTGTAGGTTATTTAATGCCAAATCCATTTTTAAACAAATAATCAGTTCTATTTCAAACAATTCAGTTTAGCATTAGTACGCAGTTTGTAAAAAACATTTCAGTTTAGTCAAACTGTTCTAATTCAAACAATTCAGTTTAGTATAAGTATATTTTTGTCCACACACAGTTAAATATAAAGCAGTTCTATTTCAAGCAATTCCGTTTAGCATAAGTATGCAGTTTCATTCTATTTGATCAGAGTGGACTTGGGATTGATGGCAGTAATGGGATATTTTGCATTCTCCAAAGCTCCAGTATTACTGGAACCTCACCATCAGATTGTTTAGTGTCATAACCAGGACACTCGTTGGGTGGAGGGGGTCTTATCGTATTCTACAGCCCCAGCTGACTGGGCAAAAGAAAATCAATTTGACATTTATCACCAAAATCATCCCACATTAAATGTCGAACCATCATCTACATAAAGTGTCCGAACACTTAAATCTATCACAATGAAAAGATTTCAGTTAATTATATTTATTTTATATCCATTACGATTCTATGTTCTATTAGTATTAATTCATTAAAACATATTAATCTGATATTCTAGACTGTATTTTCTTTTTATATATAGTTTCTTCCAGGCAGCTGTCGTATCAATACTTCTGTATGGATGCACTACATGGACGCTAACAAAACGGCTGGAGAAGAAGCTAGACGGCAATTACACAAGAATGCTGCGAGCAATCTTGAACAAGTCCTGATGGCAACACCCCACAAGACACCAACTATACGGCCACCTGCCTCCTATCATGAAAACTATCCAAGTTAGACGAACCAGACATGCAGGACACTGCTGGAGAAGCAGGGATGAGCTCATAAGTGATGTACTCTTATGGACCCCCACATATAGCTGGGCAAAAGTAGGACGACCCGCACAAACATACATTCAACAGCTATATGAGGATATGGAATGTAGACCTGAAGACCTGCCAGAGGCGATGAACGATTGGGAAAAGTGGCGAGAGAGGGTCAGGGATATCCGTGCTTGTGACACGACATGATGATGATGATGATATTAAATCATTTTATAGTGTATATGTATATATATATATATATATACTGCTGGGGCGCTCTGGGTTAGTGGTAATGATGCTTCGGCCCCAAAACCATGCCTGAACCCAGAGTCATCATCTGATGAAGGCTTTGTTAGAAGCAATGCTGTTGTATAAACATCAGTTATTGTATGATACCTACTATATATATAAGTAAAGTAAGTTGGCAACCCGAAGACTCCCTTTGCAATAGCTACAATTCTGAGGTGTAGGGGAGGGCTCTACTCCATACCCTGGATTGCTCCACTTACCCTTGATCCATACCTTATAATGCTGAGTGTTAAGCAAGGAGGCATCAAATATCATTTTTTGAGTCTTTTGTATGACTTGACTTGGGACTGAACCCTGGTCTCTCGGGTCATTGCTGAACACTCTAAATACTGGGCCAATATATATATATATATATATATATTACATGTTAGTGTCTGTGACCCTGGGTTTTATGCTTCATGCATTCATCAGATATATATGTGTGTGTGTGTGTGTGTGTGTATAGTGTGTGTATTTAGGCAACATATTTTCTTGTCAGCATATCTTATAAGATATGACAGACAAGAATTTAGCATTGAGTTTTTTTATAAGTGTCTTCATATTCCCCGATGAGATGTGACAAAAACAGCTGAAGGCTGTAGTAACCTGAATATATGTACTTTCAATTTTCGTCATTCATTGTTGAGAATGTAAGTACAACCACACGATAGATAATAAATACATGAACTCAGATTACAACATCCGAGATTTTACAAGCATGGTGTTACAGTTCATCCTCTTTAGTTTTTTTGTCTTTGAGGATAGCCCTACAAATGTTTTCAAGCTGGTTTGGTTTGGGTTTATGTCATATCAACCATTCTTGGTTATTTAATGCCAAATCCTGTTTTTATACATATATTGAATATATATGATTTGTAAACATTTTTTAGATACACATAGTAAAAGGATCAAACAGTTCTATTTCTAACAGTTCAATTTAGCATAAGTCAACAAAATTAAATTGTTCCAAGTACTTCTATCTATCACAAACAATTCAATTAAACATCAGTCATTTTTTTGCACACAGTTAAATTATCAAACAGTTCTATTTCAAAAAATTCAATTTAGCATAAGTCATTTGTTTGCACTCAGTTTAAATGTTAAACAGTTCTATTTAACCCATAGATAGGACCCTATCAGATGCTTCTATTCAGGGCTAAAGTGGACCTGGGAGTGATGGCAATAAAGAGGTAATTCACATTCCCCAAAGCTCCAGCATTATTAGAGCCTCACCATCACATTGTTTAGTGTCATATCCAGGACACTTTATATACGTATGTGTGTGAGTGATTTATAAATGAATATTTCATTGGTAACATTATTACTAAATTACTTACAGTTAATTGGTTCCAAGTATAGATTAAATTGCTTTATCTGACCCCTAAGTAAGACTCTAACAGGTACTATCACTCTGAGTCAGAGTGGACTTGGGAGTAATAGCAATGAAGGGATACTCTACATTCCCCAAAGCTCCAGCATGACTGGAGCCTCAACATCTCATTGTTTAGTGTCATATTGAGGATACTTGTTAGGGCGTTCTTGATCCTCTGCAGAGATGAAGTCAGCATATTCTATCCCACCCCCAGCCAACTGTAAGTCTCAGCAAAAGGGGACCATCAACAATAATCAATTTCATAGGCACCTGTAGAAGTCATTGCTCCAACAAGAGATAATTTCAAACAGTCCTTGTATCACTATAGTGCCTTTCTGTTACAATGACAAGAGGAGTGTTTATCTTATGTGATCCTAGGCAATAGATGATTTCTTATCCTAACGACACACAGCACAGCAAAGCTTGGCCTTCATGCTTGTGATCTTCACCAGTTTCAGGACTTCAGTCTTGTTGACATCACTCTGGTGGATGTTGATGGCAGTGTGAGGGCAGCGCTGGTGAAACTGTTCAAGAAGTTGTAGGTGGTGACAATAAGTTACTCATGATAGAGCTAAATAGGAGGACGGCAAGGACATGCAGACCCATAGATGTTTTTTCAGGTGACTGCAGTACCACATGCATTTGTAGTCTGCCAAATGCACTGCTCACCTTTGCCAGCCTGTTGTCAACATCCTTATCAACCTTCGTAACAGACATGATGGTGTACTCAAAGTAAGCGGACCGAAGAACGACATTCAACTCGGTCATACTAATTGTAGTGTAGGACAGCAGTACTCTTCTGAAGATACAGAACTGAGGAGTACCTCCATCTTCCTCAAACTGACTTCTAACCCAAAGAGCTGGGGAGTCTTTGTAAAGCAGAAAATATGGGCTGCAAGGCTTCTTCTATGTGGGCGATAAGATCAGCATTGTCAGCCAAACTAAGAACTCAGATCAGTTGAATTAAATTCTTTATATGGGTCTGTAGAAATTAAACAGACTGCTCTCAAGATGTTATCTGATGTGTATTTCATCCCTATTACATATAAACACAAACACAATATATACATATATATATATATGTGTATGTATATGTGTGTGTAAACTATCAGTCAAAAGCATTTGGCCACTCTAAAGAAAAATTTATTTCTTATCCCAAAAGTGTTATTTTTAATGAAACAAGTTAAGCTATGCAGAACTATAAAAAGTCTACCTCCAGTCCTTGTTGAAAAGAATGCCGAGAGTCCTACTGAGCTGATGTGGGATAAACTTGATGGAAAAGTCAGAGCTAAACAAGTCACAAATGTAACTCACTTATGGCCACTATTACAACATAGCAGTCTACCTTCAGTCCTAGGTGAAAAGAATGCTGAGAATCTGTGAAGCAGTGATATCAGCCAAAGAAGGTCATTTTGAGGAATCAAAGGTTTAAGAACTTTTTTTTTGTTTTTTTGGTTTAATTTGTATTTAATGTGGCTCAGGAAGATTTGTATCTAGTATAATAAATAAAATCATTGCCGTGCTTAACTTATTTTCTTAAATACAAGACTTTTAGGATGTGAAAAAAAATTTTTGAGGGTGGCCAAATATGTTTGACAGGCAGTATATATATCATTAAAAACAAGAAATTTCTATTCAAACTGAAGAGCCAGTTGCTAAGTTGGTGAAATAGATTTATAAAAGAAGCATATTTATTAATTTTCTTGTTTTTATGATATATTTTGCTCAGCATGTTTTTTTATATATGATTATAACTGGCCCATTTGCCTAATGAGTTGAGTGTTTGCGAATGGTCTGAGAAACCGGGTTTCGATCCCAGGTTGAGTCCAAAGACTCAAAAAAAGGTACTCAATGTCGCCTTGCTTATCACTCAGAATTATAAAGTAAGAATCAAGGGTAAAGTGAAGCAATCCAGGGGAATGGATTAGTGCCCTCCCCTACACTGTATTGTAGTAGCTATTGAAAAGGGAGCCTTCTGGTCACCCTCGACTAAGGTTGCTAACTTTATATATATTAATTAGCTGTGCATTGAGCACTCTATTTGGAGTTTTCTTTTTAAGTCTATTTGCAGACTTAAATGATATGGTATATATATATATATATATATATATATATGCAAAATTCTATCATATAATACAACTCTGATTAATCTAAGAAGCTTTTCTTTTTACACACAACAAACCAGAAAGCATCCTGTTATGATTCAGCAAGTGTTTTTTTTTCTTTTACAAGAGGACAAAAGAACAAGTATTTATTTATCTTAGTTCCATTATCATTGCTAATTGAAAAACCATCAAAGCTTGTACAATATATTTTGTTAATATCTGCAACTGCTAAAATATTTGAAAACGAGGGAGAAAATACAATAATGAATCTTGAATGAGTTCAGCTGTTCACAGCCTGATAAATGAAATCATTACAAAAAATAAGAAATAAAGTGAAATCAGTAAAATTATTCATTTTTTTATCATAAAAGATAATGGGAGCCTATGTGGACACACACACACACATATATATATATATATATATATATATATATATATTGGCGGTGCCCATGGTGTGATGGCTATCATCATAGGAAATGGACACGGCGACACGAGTTCAAATCCTGGACAAGACTGATTTCATTTCACATAGCACTAATACCCTTGGGAAAGGTATGAATCCAATTATTCTCCCTCTAGCTATGGGTAAATAGTAAGGCAGACTGGGTTCTTCAGCCTTGGTGGGACAACTAGTCTAGGTGAAGGAAAACTCTGAATTCAAACCTGTTGAACTCCACTTAAAAACTGACCTTGTGTCATATCCTGCCTGAGCGGAGGAGTTGGTAAATATGAATAAATAATAACAAAATTTCTTCAGCCTTGGTGAGGCAACTAATCTAGGCGAAGGAAAACTTTGAATTCAAACCAGTTAAACTCCGTTTAAAAATTGACCTTATGTCATATCCTGCCCAAATGGAGGGGTTGGTAAATATGGATACATATATATACAAAAATATACAAACCAGCGTCGAATCAACCGAAAAGGACATCGAAACGAGGTTAACGAAAGCATGGACAGCTATCAATAGGCTATCGACTATATGGAAATCAGACCTAACCGATAAAATGAAATGCAGTTTCTTCCAGGCAGCGGTCACATCGATACTGCTATATGGATGTACTACATGGACGCTAACAAAACGGCTGGAGAAGAAACTAGATGGCAATTACACAAGAATGCTGCGTGCAATCCTGAACAAGTCCTGGCAGCAACACCCCACAAGACACCAACTGTACGGCCACCTGCCCCCTATCACGAAAACTATTCAAGTTAGGCGAACCAGACATGCAGGACATTGCTGGAGAAGCAGAGATGAACTCATAAGAGATGTACTCTTATGGATCCCCACACACGGCCGCGCAAAAGCAGGACGACCAGCACGAACTAAATTCAGCAGCTATGTGAGGATACAGGTTGTTGTCCTGAAGACCTGCCTAGGGCAATGAACGATAGGGAGGAGTGGCGAGAGAGGGTCAGGGATATCCGTGCTGCCAGCACGATATGATGATGATGATGATGATATATATATATATATATATATATACTATATATATATTGTCATCCACAGACAGATCTGTTAAATCTTCTCCATCTTCAAAGAAAAATCAATATATATATATATATATATATATGCCAGCACGATATGATGATGATGATGATATATACACACATATTTATCTACATATGTATTCATCCATAAATATTGAAGACACATTTTGTCATTACAATTTTATCAGGATCCTAATGGAATTATATAGACAAAATGTGTCTTTATTATTTAATCAAACATGCTTGAATGAAGGACTGCTGCCTAACTACACAACCATATTATATATATATATATATATATATATATATATATAGTCAATGAGGAAAGTATTTGTACACTCATCAATTATGAATATTTTAACCCATTTCTGAGAATCTAATGCTCGTTTGCTGCCAGGCTTTTTTTAATACATTAATAAGCACAAAAAAGGAATATAAAACTTAATATTTTGAACTATACAACAAATTTGACAGGCCAATTGTACAAAATTGGAAAAGACTAATTTATTCATTTAGAAGAAAATATGGTTTAAATTGATTCATTTATGTTAGTATAAGTAATTTACATAATTAATTTATTAGTGAAGCCTTCCAGACTTAGTAGAATATTTGAGATTACTCCAGCAAAGACCATGATGTGGTGCATAGAGTGTCACTTTAGTTATTCTGATGTTAACACGTTAGGGAAGACAAAAGAGCTTAGCATTGTTTTGAGACAGAGAATTATTAACTTCCACAAGTTGGGAAATAATTACAGCATTATTTCCAACCAATAAACTATCCCTAAATTTACAGGACAGTCTATCATAAAGAAGTTTAAACAGTTTACCACAACAGAATTTGTCTGGGCGTGGAAGAAAAGCCAAATCGTTATTGAGAACTGAATGAAAATCATGTCATGAGGTTGATAGACCCAAGAGTTGTTTTGAAAGACATTGTCAAAAGTTTGGATACAATGGCCAAGTGGATAAAGTGTTCAGCAATAGTCCGGGAGATCAGGATTCAATCCCAGGTCGGGCCATATCAAAGACTCAAAAAATGGTACTTGATACCTCTTTACTTAACACTCAGCATTATAAGGTACATATCAAGGGTAAGGTGGAGCAATCCAGAGGAAGGGGTAGCACCCTTCCCTACACCTCAGTGTAGTAGCTATTGAAAAGAGAGCTTTTGGGTTGCCCTCGACTACAGTCACCAACTTTACTTTATTTTTATAGGTAATAAAATATTATTTAAATAGAAATGGGTTGTATCAAAACCGCCCATGATGAACCCCTCTTCACAAACCATGTCATATTGTTGCTCAGTTTAATTTTGCCAAAATGTTCTTGGTCAAAGAAAATTGCTTTTGGGAACAAATATTATGGAGAGATGAAACAAAAATTAAGCTTTTGGGACAAAATTATGTACAGAAGATCTGGCGCAAGAAAGAGGCTTTCCTCCCAAAGAATACAGTGCCAGCATTAAAACAGGGAAATTGTGAAATAATGTTTTGGGGCTATTTCAGCTCAAGGAGGACTGGACAATTAATTGCACTAAGAGGAATAAAAAATCTGAAGATGATATCAAAATTCTGGATGAAAATCTACAACTATCAGTGCAAAATTTTGATCTAGGTCGGTAATTTACTTTCTAGCAAGATAATGATTCCAAATGCACGTCTAAATCAGTGACTGCATGGCTTCAGAAAAAGAAAACTACAGTTCTGCCATGACTTTCAATGAGTCCTGACTTGAATCCTATTGAAAATCTATAGCAAGAATTGAAAGTTCAATCAAATCGTCAGTCACCAAAAAACTTTCAGGAATTAAAACACGTAACCATTGAAGAATGGAAGAAATCAAAAAAAAAAAAAAAAAGACTTGTTCAAATCTCATCAAAAACTTGAAAAAACAATTGCTGCAAGTTATAAAGATGAGAGGCCATGTGATTGACAAGTAATATTGTGAAAATAGTTCAATTTTTTATATTGTATGAATAATCTTATCTTTTCCTCTTTGTTTATTTTTCTTCTCATATTATTATCAAGTCTCAGTTGCAGCACACATTTACCTGATGGTCTCTGACTATCTATCCCTGTCATTCATTGCTCCTGGCATGTCTTCTTGGCTTGTGTGTCGGCACAAATCTGAAGAAACTAACTCTCTGCTGGGTGGCCAACACTCACATTCACGTGTAGGATTCTGTAAGAGAACACGAGTTTGTCTTTGCTTCACCAGCAGTGCCCCATGTCTTATTTATCTGACTTGAACAGTTTGTGAGATGGGAAGCAGGTGGTCGTACAGCTGCTGTTTTGTGGGGTGTTGTTTCCAGGATTTTTTCAAGACAGCATGTAGCATTCTTGAGTAGTTTCCATCAAGCTTTTTCTTTATGGGTTTTGTTAGTGTTCAT
This sequence comes from Sepioteuthis lessoniana, assembly GCA_963585895.1. Taxonomy (NCBI): domain Eukaryota; kingdom Metazoa; phylum Mollusca; class Cephalopoda; order Myopsida; family Loliginidae; genus Sepioteuthis; species Sepioteuthis lessoniana. The sequence continues at coordinate 31,292,529 of OY757944.1, forward strand.
ATGGTGCATCCATATAGTAGTATAGACACTGCTCCAACTTAGAAAAAAATCTCATTTAATTTAATCAGAAAGATCAAACTTCCAAAGTATTGATAACCTGTCTATAAAATTCCATCCCTTAGCTTGCTGTATGTTGACTTCACTTTCTGAAGATGAGATGTCACTGCCAAGGTATGTGAAACTGTTCAACAAATTTTAGAGGTTTTCCACTTAGAATGGAGATGGCACGTTTTTTTTTTTAAAAGACATGTACTGTTTTATTTACATTCTTGTAGAGGCCAATGCTCCCTGCTGCTTGCTCTTGGCTCTGCTGTACAGATTCTGCTTGGGCTGGTGTATTTTCAAGAAGTGGTTGGTCATCCACATAATCTGCATCTGTCATAGTTTCTGTAGGATATCATCTGCTTCTTGCCTTTTTTCAATGTGAAACCATTTTCTTTTATTAGATCTAATGACATTCTAAGCAAGTTGACTAGGCTGAGTATAAACAAATATGGTATTAATGTATCTCCTTGCTAAACTCTAGCAATAATGTCAAAGCATTTGGTGTCTCCATCAGGTGAGTAAACCATAGCTTTCATTTTTTTTTAGTAAAGCATCATTATCATATTTACTAACCTCTCCGTTCGGGCAGAATATGACACAAGGTCAATTTTTAAGCGGAGTTTAACAGGTTTAAATTCAGAGTATTCCTTCTCCAAGACTAGTTGCCTCACCAAGGCTGAAGAACCAGTCTGCCCAACTATTTACCCATAGCTGGAGGGAGAATAATTGGATTCATACCTTTCCCAAGGGTATTAGTTCTATGTGAAATGAAATCAGTCTCGTTTAGGATTTGAACTCGTGTCGCTGTGTCCATTTCCTACAACGATAACCATTACACCACGGGCATCATTATAGCAGTTACAGTTTCTCTGGAGAAACCATGTGGAAATAGTAGTTACTCCACCTTCCCTCTGTGTATGGAAATCAATGCTTTGGAGAAATCTATGAATGGTAGTGTTACTCCAAGATTCATAGTTCATACTCGATAATTCAATGGTGTATCAGAATTTGTGATACTGTGGAGAGATTTCTTCAAAAGCCATGATGATTTTTTCTAAGAATTTTCTCGATTTCAAGTCAGATACAATTGAGAAGCATAACATTATAATGGTGTAATGGTTATCATTGTAGGAAATGGACACGGCGACACGAGTTCAAATCCTGGACGAGACTGATTGCATTTCACATAGCACTAATACCCTTGGGAAAGGTATGAATCCAATTATTCTCCCTCCAGCTATGGGTAAATAGTAAGGCAGACTAGGTTCTTCAGCTTTGGTGAAGCAACTAGTCTAGGAGAAGGAAAACTCTCAATTCAAACCTGTTAAACTCTGCTTAAAAAATTGACCTTGTGTCATATCCTACCTGAGCGGATGGGTTGGTAAATATCATAACATTATAAACTTTAGCAGTTAGAGTCTTATCCCTGTAGTTCTTAGAGATTCTAGGGTTTTCTTTCTTTGGGGGAAAAAAGAATGCAATGTTTCATCCATTTTTCAATTGTGTTTAAGACAGTATTGCATAGTTGTAGAAGTATATAGTCAAGAGGATATTTCATCAAGACCTGCAACTTTTCTATTTTTGATTTATTCCAATACTGCATCAAGTTCTTCTCCATAAACTGTACTAGTTTGATGTCTAAAAAAAAAAATTACAGGCGACAATACTATTTGTCGACTTTACCAAGGCCTTTGATTCCATTCACAGAGGAAAGATGGAACAAATCCTACTAGCATATGACCAACCAAAAGAGACCATTGTTGCAATAACGACTCTCTATAGAAACACCAAAGTGAAAGTATGTTCACCGGATGGAGACACAGAATACTTCGATATTGTAGCAGGAATACTACAAGGGGAACGGGAGCCCCATACCTCTTTATCATCTGTCTAGACTATGTGCTCAGAACATCGATTGATAAAATCAAAGAAAACGGCTTCAAGATGACAAAGAAAAGAAGCAGAAGGTACCCTGCAAAAACAATCACCGACGCTGACTACGCCAATGACATAGCGATTCTGGCAAATACACCCAACCAAGTTGAAACACTACAGCATAGTTTGGAATGAGCCGCCAATGCACACAAAACTGAATACATGTGCTTTAATCAAACAGGCGACACTTCCACACAAGACAGAACCTTTCTGAAACTGGTAGACAAGTTCACCTACCTAGGAAGCAGTCAACCGAAAAAGACACTGACACGCGGCTAATGAAGGCATGGACAGCTATCGATAAGCTATCAATCATACGGAAATCAGTCCTGACGGATAAAATGAAACGCAGTTTTTTCCAAGCTGTGGTCATATCGATACTGCTATATGGATGCACTACTTGGACGCTAACAAAACGGCCGGAGAAAAAGCTAGACAGCAATTACACAAGAATGCTGTGAGCAATATTGAACAAGTCCTGAAGGCAACACCCAACAAAGCACCAACTATACGGCCACCTACCTCCCATCATGAAAACTATCCAAGTTAGATGAACCAGACATGCAGAACACTGCTGGAGAAGCAGAGATGATCTCATAAGTGATGTGCTCCTATGGACCCCCACATATGGCCGAGCAAAAGCAGAACAATCAGCTTGAACATACATACAGCAGCTATGTGAGGATACAAGATGTAGCCCTGAAGACCTGCCAGAGGCGATGAACGATAGAGAGAAGTGGCGAGAGAGGGTCAAGGATATCTGTGCTGGCGGCACAACATGATGATGATGATTGTCAGTAAATTCAGGAGGCTTTCCAAGCAGATTCTTGAAATATTCTTTACCACTTCAGAAGTCTTTCTTCTTAGTAAGCATTCTTTAGTTTTGCTCTCAAGGTGGTCTTCCTACGCAGTTTAGTTCTATTTAATTCATAGATAGGGCCCTATCAGGTGCTACCATGCCAGGCCAGAGTGGACCTGGGAGAGATGGCAATGAAGGGTTGCTCCACATTCCCCAAAGCTCAAACCTCGTTGGAACCTCACCATCATACTGTTTAGTGTCATATCCAGGACCCTCATTGGTGGGGGAGTCTTACCCCTCTGCAGAGGTGCAGTCAGTGTATGCTACAGCCCCAGCTAAATGGGCAATTAAATTGTATAAGTTCTAGCAAATAAGTCCACATAACCCTTTTTTCTATTTGAATTGTAACAACTAAGACAATTCAAATCTCAGTAAATTATAAAAAAATTTCACATTTGAGACTTATCAGTTACTTAACAATTTTCTAAGTTTTTAAAGACAAAATTTTACTTCGATAGTAAGGCAAAAGTTTTTTTACAAATATATATATATATATATATATATATATACAAACAAAACTCATCTTACTTAGGGTTACGCTGTATATTTACTCATCAAATATTATCTCAAACAGCAAATGTTTCTTTTCAAGGTCCAGTCAATACTTTAAATGACATTTTTTTATTTATATATATCCAACTATATTATTCAACAATTTTGCCAAAAGAAAAATTCCAGTCACATGACCAAGGAGAGATGGAGTAACAGCCAGAGGTGGTTGGTGTCAGATTCTTACCTATGCCCTTTCATCTTTCATTTTTCCCCCTTTTCACACATGTTAATTAAGTTGGTAACAAATCATCAATTTTCTAGGTATTTAAAGGAAAATTTTACTTCTACAATAAGGAAGGCTCTCAATCGTTAGCTTCTCGTCTGCAAACTTTGTTGCATGAGTTTTTGCATGAGTCGATGGATATGCCTGCATCAATGAAGAAGTGTTGCCAATCCTTGGGTGTCATGAATCCTGTTTGCAGTGCCATGTCGAATTTGTGAAGTTGTTTACACAAGTACTCAGTTATGAAGCAAACAGAGTTGCTCACTTGAGGAAAAAGAGGACTATTTATTGAGCAGTAATATTACAATAATCTCCCCAACAGAACACCCTACAAATGATAGGTTCTGACTTTTCTTGGGCTTCATTCTTGCCCATGTAAATAGAGTGGGGTATCTTTGTAGCTGGTTATCGGCAGCGATTTTAGAAGGGTTAAGAATGATGATATTATCCATAAAAGCTCTGGAAAAAGAAAGACCTAGTTGCTCCTTAGTTTTGCTAGTCAGACAAGTTTTGTGAGATAGATACTCTTTAGAGGTACTATTTACCAACCCCTCCGCTCGGGCAGGATATGACACAAGGTCAATTTTTAAGCGGAGTTTAACAGGTTTGAATTCAGAGTTTTTCTTCTCCTAGACTAGTTGCCTCACCAAGGCTGAAGAACCTAGTCTGTCCTACTATTTACCCATAGCTGAACCTCGGTACCACAATGGTATTGTGTAAAGATGTCTGAGGCACTTTACTGGCTTTTCCTTGATGTTTGGGATCAAGTCACCAAGAATTTTGAAGTGGATCTCTGTTGTAGATAAGATATGATAACCATTGTATAGAATGCATTCTTCTTAGATATGAGCATTTAAATGTGTTGGCCGGGCAGCCCACATTATTAGTGAGACTAGATAGAAATATATATCTGTAACTCATCCTTGTAAGTTACGATTCGAGTGATTAATTCAATAATCCACATCTTTAATATTACAATAATCTCCCCAACAGAACACCCTACAAATGATAGGTTCTGACTTTTCTTGGGCTTAGTTTTCATTCTTGTGAATAGAGTGGGGTATCTTTGTAGCAGGTTATAGGCAGCGATTTTAGAAGGGTTAAGAATGATGATATAATCCATAAAAGCTCTGGAAAAAGAAAGAATTAGTTGCTCCTTAGTCATTACTATTTTTGCAGAAGATGGCACCAATTTGAAGAATTAATTCCAAGATGAAAATAAACAAGGAAATCGCACAGCCCATTAAGATACTGATCTCGAGTGCTTGCCACTTGGGGGTTAGGGTTAGGGTTAGGAACTTTACAAAGGCTGAATCAAAACATTTCATTATGATTTCCACAATATTGCCTGGGAAATTGAAAAAGTCAAGATCTGTTCATATTAATAGGTGTGATGCTGATCTGTATGCATTAGTAAGATCAAGCTAAATTACATGCAGTTATATTCATACATATATATATATATATATACATACATATACACACACATATACATCATACATACATATATATTCACACACACACACACATATATATACAGGGTGGAACGATAAAATTGTCCCCCTAGAAAAGACATGATTCTATTTCCATTTAATGAAAACCGGTTTTCTTTTTTTTTTGTTGCAGACCATCTACTAGTTGGTCAGATGTGTACAAATCCCAAGAGCGATAGGAGCCTTCTATCATGTCTGAAAGTGATACAATGTTCAACGAGCGAGATCAGAGATGCACCACTGTACAACTCATTCAAACCTGTTAAACTCCGCTTAAAAACTGACCTTGTGTCATATCCTGCCCGAGCGGAGGGGGTTGGTAAATATGACCACTGTACAACTCATGCACAAACAGGGACATGCCCAGGGTGATGAAAACAAAGTTTCTGGCTACGGTTATGGTCTTTGGTGTGGTTTCAAGTGAGGGCCACCTCACATCTTCGAAGTCGGCTTGAGAGTCAACACCAAAGTGTACCTGGATGTGCTGAAGAGTGTGGTGATCCCCTGGTGCAATCAGGTGGCCAGTGGCAGACCTTGGGTGTGGCAGCAGGACTCGGCGCCGGCTCACAAGTCCAAAGAGACCCAGGCTTGGCTTCAGAAGGAGTGCTACGACTTTATACCCTTCTCTCCCGACCTGAACACGCTGGACTACTTCGTTTGGTCATACGTCGAGAACATCACCAACATGACCTCCCACAACACCAAAGCCAGCCTGATTGCTGCCAACCGCCGAGTATTCACCGAGCTGCCGCCGGCGCTTGTGGAAAAGGGATGCTCCCAGTTCTGGATCCGTATCAAGGCGGTGATTGAGGCTGAAAGTGGTTACATTGAATAGATGTCAGCTCTACTACATAATCAAGTTACCTGAATTGATTTTTTCAATAAAAGTTTTAAAATAAAGCTGTAGTGTTGCTTTCTTTAGGATGGCAATTCTAGCGTTCCACCCGGTATATATATATTAAAAAATACACATACATGTATGAATATATATATATATATACATATATATAAATATAAACACATATGCTTAAACATACACACATACATGCATACACAAATATATATACGTGTATATATATATATATATATATACATGCATACATATATATATATATATATATATATATACACACATACATGCATATATACATATGCATACATACATGCATATATACATATGCATACATACATATATATATATATATATATGCATACATACATACATATATATATGTACACATACATTCATGCATACTGTGATGGCAAATTCTTTAAAATCCCAAAACGGGACTTTATTTTTGCATGTGTGAAGACGGGGCAGACTTGCACTTTATCCCTTGTATTATAAGTCCTCGTTCAGAGTTTTTTTCTCGGGCATATAAGAACCGGCATATTATGTGGGGGATTAATTTATGGCCAGACTGACCGCCGCTGGCAAGGGGTTCCAAATTTCACACTATACACACACCCACCAAGGCCGCTAGTCTTCCTCCCCTAGAACAATGGAAGATATGGACCTCTAGGTTAAGATGTAATAATATTATGTGGTAGTAGTCGGCAACTCCGGTTCCCCGTATAAGAATTTGAAGGAATTTATAGGACAATTTTAATCGAGCATATCATAAGGCGAATAGAAGCTGAAAAAGAAACATGACATAACAAATTCGTAGCAGACGCTGCAAATAACAACTTCAAGCACATGGGAACATTAAAATATATCAATCTTTTACTATACATAGATATACACCTTCAACATGTCAAATATATCATAAATGACTAGTCCATAAACATAAATGTCTTTCTTCTTTTCTTTCGTTTTACTTCAAATTGAGAGAGAGAGAGGGTATATAAAATTGGGTATAAGGAGAAACAGTCCCAAAGTTACTTATCTTATTTAGATGGATTCCTGTGGAGAATCTTTCTTCTTTTATGGGCTGACAGATTTCATCTTATTTTTTTAGTACTTGCTAGAAGATATTTTTCGTCTTCTTTTACCCGGAGTTCTTGGCTTTAGTTCCATCCGCCACGAACCCTGTCCAACAACTAACTTTCTTATTATCTATTTCCACTGACGGGAAGGAGTCCCCACTTCCGTTTTGGGGTCCCAGCCAATCATTTGGCTTCTCTCTTCTTCCTTCCCATGTCAGGCGACCTGAGTGAGGTCACCAAGTACAAACATCTGGTCTCCACTGTGACCCACATCCTTTCTTAATGGTCATTCTTTGACGGCTTGCTACTGTTAATTCGAACACGAGGATAGTAGTAATCTTATTTCTATCGTCTCAGTGGGACACCACGTGACAATACATATATATATGCATGTGTATGCATATATGTATCATGCAATGATTGATGTTTATACAGCAGCATTGGTTCCAATAAAGCTTTCATCAGATGATGACTGGGTTCAGGTATGGTTTTGGGGATGAAGCATCATTACCTCTCACCCAGAGCGCCCCAGCAGTAACTCATAATACCACCAGACTTTGTTGGATTGACATCACCCTATGGGATTGCCATATCCACTCTGATGCAGTTAGAGCCTTATCTTGGATCTTTTTAATATATTTCTTCTTGTCTGATGGAGAAAATCCAAGATTAGTCAAGAATACTTAGGTTGATTTGATAATGAAACTTTGGCATCCAACCTCGATAGGAAATACATTGGTTATCTAGCCATTTTTGACACATTGTTTTCGCAGATCCTCATATTTTTCCAACTTATGCTGATGTATCCAGTCAAAATTTTCTTCAGAAGGGGCCGTTAACTCAATAACAAAACTTTTTTTTTTTAATTTAACGGACCAAATGACAATATCTGGATACTGGGTTGTTAACACTATTTCTGTTGGATATATGAAATGATCTTCTAAATTAGTCAAAATGTGTCAGTCTATGCAGCCGTCGAGCAATGATGATCTGCACTTATTTTTATATGAAAGTTTTGAAATATTTCCTTCTTTAAAAAAATGTATCACTCTATTGGTAATATTATTTACAGTTTTATTGGCAATCTCACAACATATCTTTGCAGCCTTGGCAAAATGTGTCCTTGAGATGGACTTTGTTATGTCTCCACACGTAGATTCTTAGAGCATACACACATCCACATATTTATAGATACACACATGCACCTATATATACACACACATGCATGCATATATATATATACACACACACACACACATGCACATATATATATATATATATATACACACACACACACACACACACATATATATATATACTTTTAAATGAATAACATCTGCAATAGATTTTGGTTTTAGATTATTGATTTTTTGACTTCTACACATGTTCCTGATGTTTAAAGTCATCTTCAGGAAGTTCAATGATTGATTTGAGGATTTCCTTTGTTTTTTACTGTGGAGAATGTTTTGATAGAGTGATGTTTTTTTTTTTAATGTCAGGATTTAAGTCTCTGAAAGTCCAGTTGGAATTAATTGTCCCTAAAAACCTTTTGTCTCTTCACATGTGTTTTGTTTTCATTTTTTTGTCTTTGTTTACAAGTGCGTATTCTATGTGTTTATGTGTATGCCTGAGTATTTTTATTCATCTATGTGTTTATACTTTCCAGATTTACTTTGTTACTATTCTCCCACTAAATATATACATATATATATATATATATATATATATATAGAAAATACTTAGTCCAGTTAAACTGGAGTTGGGAGTAATTCCATCAGGACAAGAAATTATTCGTGAATGAATATTTAAATCTTCCTGGTAAAGAGCTCAATGTACCAATTATACAGAGCAATGATTTCTTTAAGAAAAAACAATGAAACCAATCACAAAGGATTATAAATTTTTGTAGTTATCCCTTTGTGATTGGTTTCGTTGTTTTTTCTTAAAGAAAAAAAAAATATATATATATATTTGTGTACGTGTTTATATATATGTATGCATGTTTGTGTGTGTATATATATATATATATATATATGTATGTGTATATACATATATGTATCTGTGTACGTGTATATATATATATATATGTATGCATATATATATATATATATAACTGATATACCATAAAACCAAAACAAATACTAACCTTCCTCCCTGAGTGATTCTGTTTGTGTATGTATGTGTGTGTGTAAAATTAGGTTCTGTTTAATATACATATTTAGCAACCACTCCACTCGGGCAGGATTTGACACAAGGTCAGTTTTTAAGCGGAGTTTAACAGGTTTAAATTCAGAGTTTTCCTTCTCCTAGACTAGTTGCCTCACCAAGGCTGAAGAACCTAGTCTGCCCTACTATTTAACCATAGCTGGAGGAAGAATAATTGGATTCATACCTTTCCCAAGGGTATTAGTGCTATGTGAAATGCAATCAGTCTCGTATAGGATTTAAACTCATGTTGCCATGTCCATTTCCAATGACAATAAACATTACACCACCGACACCTAATGTTTAATATAGGTTTAAATTTAACTCTGAAATTTGTTTCTTTTATTTGAAGAAATGTGTAATCATCAGTTCGGTATATTGGCAATGTTTTAAACATTCTATTATTGCATTCATAAAGCTATTTTGAAATGTAGTTTTTTGTTTTTTGATAATTTAATATTACTCAGTTATTTAGAGTTTATATTGTCCCTTGACAATGATTTAGAATTGCAGCTTAAATTTTTATTCATTATGAATGTTGTTTTTAGGTTTTCACAGGATTTTCCTTCTAGAATCATATTCCATACTCCGCATCTTTTATTGCTGCATTTTGTGACTCCAAGTATTGTGTGTTTCCCAAATATAGATGAGGTGAATATGTCTTTTAAATTTCTAGGTTGTCTCAGGTTTTAATTATTTTTGCTGTATCTTGTATGTTTTTGATTCTGTTATATTGTCAGACCTGCCTACTGAGGGTTGGCCTGAAGAACACACTATGGCCATAAGAACTCATCTGAACTCTGCAGGATTTTTGACACACTACCTGTTGTGACAACTGCTACTACTACCACCAAGATCATCTGATACACTTACCACCCTTATACCACCAAGTGAGTTTCTTAACTTATAACATACCTGACCTTACATGAACTCTGGCTACACACACACCTCCATTCACTCTTTCACTTGATATTGTACACTACAAATTTGTACAGTTGATTCTTCTCTTTATTGCCTTGTTTTTCCCTTTTGTTGATATAATGGTTTAAAAACTTTCAACCTGTGTTTGTCTTTTATTTGCTACCATACACTAAATATCACAATTCTGTTATTGTTTTCTAGTTGTTTGAGATTTTTCATTATTTCTGTAAATACTTCTTGGTTGTTCTTGTTGTATATTGAGATGTATGCTATGCGTTCTTTGTTGCTATGTTTTATATTCTCATTAAAAACGAAATTGGCCAAATTATCACAGACATTTACAACAACTTCACTGACACCTAACAGTACCACCATTTAAAAACTCACCGTTACAAAAATGGCATGAAATCCATCTGTCATACCCAAGCATGTAGAATATGCACCGTAGTCACTGATAAAAACCTCAGAAAAATTTACTGAATGAATTGCAACTAACACTCCACCACAGGGGATAACCAACTGCATATATAAATAAGGGATTCAAATGAGCAGAAGAAAAAAACATTAAAAGAACTACAAACCCACAAAAAATTGCTATAAAAATCCACATACGTGCACACGTATATATAGATATATATATATACACACATACATATATATATATACCCACACATACATGCATGCATATATATATATATATATATATATATATATATATATATATATATATATATGCACACATGCATACATATATATATACACGTACACAAATACATATATATATATATGCATACATGTACACATACATGCATACATATACATATGTATACACACATACATGCATACATATATATATATATATATATATACATGTACACAAATACATATATATACACACACATACATGCATACATATATATATATATAGATACATGCATACATACATACATATATAGATACATGCATACATACATACATATATATATACATGCATACATACATACATATATAGATACATGCATACATATATATATATATAGATACATGCATACACATATATATATATAGATACATGCATACACATATATATATATAGATACATGCATACATATATATATAGATACATACATACATATATATATATATATAGATACATACATACATATATATATATAGATACATACATACATATATATATATAGATACATACATACATATATATATACATGCATACATATATATATATATATATATACATGCATACATATATATATATATATATATATATATATACATGCATACATACATATATATATATATCCATCCATCCATACATATATATATATCCATCCATACATACATATATATATATCCATCCATACATACATATATATATATATATATATATATATATCCATGCATACATACATACATATATATATATATATATATATATATACACACACACATACATGCATACATATATATATATATATATATTTACACACATGCATACACACATATATACACACACACACACATACATACTTAATCCAACTATATATATATATATATATATATACACACATGCATACACACATATATACACACACACACACACACACATACATACTTAATCCAACTATATATATATATATATACATACACACATACATACATGCATATATATATATATGTATACACACACAAACACACTCATGCATACATATAAATGTATATATATATATATATATATATATATATACATGCCTATATTTTAAAATGAACAGGTCCACAAAGTGATTTGTATTTTTTAAAGATTAATTTATTTTGTTCTTACATATGTGCATGTATCCAGCTTGTAGCCTTCAACAGAGAACATATATGGCACAAGACTTGAACTCACTTGTGTTTGAAATTTGAATGGTTTTCTGTTTGTTTTGGGTTTATATAGAGGTCATTCTTCTCTTTCCTTTTCTCCGAGTATGTCTGTAGAGTGACCTCCTTATAAGTATATAAATAATATATACAGGATAGTTTGAAGGATCAAATGATTTACAGGAGTTAGATTTTACTATTGTTGATCTGATACTATTTGATACAAGATTGTTTGGGTATCCATTTTTGAAAAAATATGAGTGACCTTCCTGATTTCATTTTCGATTCTGCCGTCTGAACATATCATTAAAGCTCGATAAGTCAAACATCTTACAAGGTTAATATTCCGTGAAGTGTGCGCGGAAGAATCCCAACTCATAAATAAACCCGTAAATGTGGGTTTCGTATAGACACTGGTGGTAAAGAAAGAATAATTCCTTTCCACCAACCCATCAGGAAAAGGTAACATATTGTTATTTTCCTCCTCCATAGTGAAAGACAATAATGAATAGAGGCTGTTAAAGCAATGAAAGAATTTCAATGCCTCACTATGTGATGAAAAACAAGCAAACGTATCCACATAATGAAAATAACAAAATTGCAAGGGAAAGAGTTGTTGTTCCAGAGACCCCACAAAGACATTTGCTATCAGGGGACTCAGTGGACTCCCCATCGAAATCCTGTCAATTTGGCAATACATAGTATCATGAAAAATGAATGAAACAGACTTAGTAGCCAATTTCATCAGTTCAATAAATATATGTGTAGGGAATGATGAAGGCCTCAAATGGCTATGATATAAAAAATAGGCGCAGATGCCTATGGTTTCGTCCAAGGGAATGTTGGTGAACAAGAAGCATATAGCAAATGAAATTTAGGAGGTGCCCATGGTGTAATGGTTATCATCGTAGGAAATGTACACGGCAACACGAGTTCAAATCCTAGACGAGACTGATTGCATTTCACATAGCACTAATACCCTTAGGAAAAGTATGAATCCAATTATTCTCCCATCAGCTCTGGGTAAATAGTATGGTAGACTGGCTTCTTCAGCCTTGGTGAGGCAACTAGTCTTGGAGAAGGAAAACTCTGAATTCAAACCTGTTAAACTTCGCTTAAAAATTGACCTTGTGTCATATCCTGCCCAAGCGGAGGGGTTGGGTAAATATGTATAGCAAATGAAATTAAAAACTCCATGTTCATACAAGAAGGCAGCTGATGCATCATCGAAGCAAACTGAAAGGAATCCACAATACAACAACCAGAATAAAACTGGAAGACTAGGTCCAGCAACACAAGCCATTTGGCCAATTCATGCTGCACAGAGCTATTTATTGATAGGATCAGCCTCAACAGAAAATTTGCCTTGTGATTTTGGGACAAGCCATTGATTCTTGGTTGCTGGGATCCTACAGGATGAATTCTCTCAAAATTTCTTTTGAAATAAATTTGCTCTTATATAATTTCAAAAGCCATTTCTGAGATTTTATTTCCATCTTTAGGGAGTCATCAAATGACAAGTCAGCCAAAAATTGGAACTTAGAACTATCATTCAAGATGGAAAGCATCTTGTTAATATAGTCAAAGCAGTTTAAAACAAAAACATCAACTCATTTGTCAGGTCTGGCATAGTAAATTTCGGCGTTAGTCTTTGACCATCTCAAAGTGGTTTTTATGCTAAAGAAACCATGGAATTAACGGGGGAAATAAATAATTTCTGTGCTAATGAACTTATGGGGTCTCAGGGCAAGCTGTGTTGCCATTTTCTATCTGACTCCATTCTAAGGTTATTCTATTTTTACCCCACATTGTCTTGCTGGTATAACTTCTTGGATGAAAAGGCCATAAAAGAATTATATGAAAGAAGATAGTAACAGAAAGGAGACAAAGACATTTATTTTATATTTTTCCTTTATTTCTGGGTTCAAAAACCATTCAGTGGGTGAGGAAATTCTCCTTGAATACAAATAAAATGGTTGAATCCCCCAGTCAAGGTGTTAAAAATGCATTAGTCATTTCTTGGGTATATATGTGTCCTTATTCGGTATTTGAAGCTTTAATGTGTTCAGTATATAAAGCTTTTGCGATGTGTGAGTCACTTGTGGGAGCTCATCTAAATCTGGTGTTTTAGTCATGGGTTGGCAGTTAAAGAAACGACTACTACCAGTGGAATGGCTAACTAATGCACCATCCAAAGATGGGTGCATGGCATCCCCAACCAGTCAGCAAGATACAATTTAGGTGTTGGCACTCCGCTGGTCGCTGCTGAAAGAGAATGAGATTTTTCATTTTGTCAGGAGGGTCCCTTTTCTTTGCACGTGCGTCACCCCTATTTCTGTCAGAGGCCTCTGGGAGTTTCTGCATACTGTAATAATTATTTTAATTCTATTTGACTTTTTTTTAAATTTATTTATTCCCTAAAAACTCAAATACATTTTTGATATTACAAGTCAACACTAGAAGTTGGTGTATGCTTGACTGAGAAAAAATATCTCAAACTCACAAAAAGTATTCATCATATCCACACTTCTAGGAGGAATACAAAAATCTAACCCCCAGGATAATACTAACATTTTACTATGAGAGAGACTATATGATGATAAATTAGTAATATGCTTATCTGATATGATCAAGGACCCATATTTCTACCTTATCAGCAAGTTCAAAAACTTGTTAAGAAGAAATTTAATATAAATAATACTATTTCAAGTTGATACATACTTACAGAAGCAGATTTCATAAAAAAGTGAGAGAATAGTCTATGCAGAACTCCACACTGAAGAAGTCACTGCCCAAATGTGTGGGATAAAATAATAACAACAGCTACCGGCTCAGCAGCCCAGCTAGCGTCCACCTGGCAGACAAAAATATGTCAATGAGTGGGCTAGTATATATGCATGCTAGCATAGCTACTCCTGGGCTGGCATCCAATCACTGCCCAGATAATGAACTAGACCACCTGCACATCATGGAATGCCCCAATGCGCATATAATCTTCCCTTCCTCATGCTCAAGTCTCATTCACCTCAATGCGTAATTTGACATGTGTGAACAACATTCAAGTGCAAGTACAATATACAACAGGACTTTGACACAAACCAGCCTGTAACAAGAATCACAAGACTTTAATAGTTCTGTATAGAAAGAAATTTTAAATTCTTTTAGTATTATTTTTCCTGAATATGGTGATATTTAGGAAAAGCCTTGTTTTGTGGTATGCTATGGAACATGCTTCAATTGTTCTTTCATTTTGTCATGAATGAAAACAAGTATGGCAGAATTTTGAAAATCAAAAGTGTGGTTAGAATTCAAAATTCACATAAAAGATTAGCTCCCTTTTTTTCAAAACATTGAAAACAATACAATGTCACAAATCCATTTCTCAAACCACAAAATGCCATTTACTTTTCAAAAGAAAAAAATTCCATCACATGACATGACACAATTTGAAAATATCAACCAGTATAAATCTGTTTTTTCACATAGAAGGATCTACAACCCCTGATGAAGACTTCCTATTAAATCAAAATTTTTTCTATCATCATTATTTCTCCTTCTAAAATAATTCCGATAAAATATTTTTGCATTCAGAAAAAAGATAGAAGTCAACAGGCATTGGCAAATAAACAAACCATTAAACGTCTTACTTTGTCTACATACATTCTGTTGGACTCAACTCATTTTGCTCACATATATATATATATATATACATGCATACATACAAATACACCATATATATATATATAGATGTGCATATATATATATATATATATATATATATATAGATGTGCATATATATATATATATATATATAAACGTATATAAAATAATGGTGGTCCAGTTGACTGGGGCTGTAGAATAGACAGATTGCATCTCTGCAAAAGGGTAAGACACACACATCCACAACGAGGGTCCTGGATATGACACTAAACAATCTGATAGTGAGGTTCCAGTATTGCTGGAGCTTTGGGAAATGCGGAATACCCCATCATTGCCATCACTCCCAGGTCCACACTGACCTGGAGTGGTAGAACTTGATGGAATCCTCTCTATGGGTCAAATAGAACTCAACCATCATTTTGAGAGTTTAATGTTTTTGTATTTAAACTGTGTATTTATGCTAAACTGAATTGCTCCATAAAGAACTGTTTTGACATGTAAACTGCGTACTTATGTTAAACTGAATTGTTTGAAATTGAACTGTTTTTTGACATTAAAACTCTACTTATGTTAAACTGAATTGTTTGAAATTGAACTGTTTTTTGACATTAAAACTCTACTTATGTTAAACTGAATTGTTTGAAATTGAACTGTTTTTTTACATTAAAACTCTACTTATGTTAAACTGAATTGTTTGAAATTGAACTGTTTTTACATTAAAACTCTACTTATGTTAAACTGAATTGTTTGAAATTGAACTGTTTTTTTACATTAAAACTCTACTTATGTTAAACTGAATTGTTTGAAATTGAACTGTTTTTTTACATTAAAACTCTACTTATGTTAAACTGAATTGTTTGAAATTGAACTGTTTTTTTACATTAAAACTCTACTTATGTTAAACTGAATTGTTTGAAATTGAACTGTTTTTTTACATTAAAACTCTACTTATGTTAAACTGAATTGTTTGAAATTGAACTGTTTGTTGACATTAAAACTCTACTATGCTAAACAGAACTGTTCATAAACAAAAACTATACTTATACTAAATTGTTTGAATTAAAACTGACAATATTGAATAGCCTGAAATAGAAATGTTTTTGACAAACTGTGTACTCATGCTTAACTGAATTGTTTGAAAGAGAATTGACTATTTGTATAAAAATGGATTTGGCATTAAATAACCTACAGGAGTTAATATGCCATAAAACCAAAACAAATAAACAAATAAAATCATGGACACTAGAAATCTGTTATTAGGCATATTATGCTGTTTAGTTGTTTGGGCTTTGTGGCATATCAACTTTTGTAGGTTATTTAATGCCAAATCCATTTTTATGCAAATAGTTTTATTTCAATTCAGTATAGCATGAATACACAGTTTAATTGTCAAAAACGTTTCTATTTCAAGCTATTCAGTTTATTCAAACAGTTCTAATTCAGCTAATTCAGTTTAGTATAAGTACAGATTTTGTTTAGACACAGTTAAATGTCAAAACAGTTCTATATTAAACAATTCAATTTAGTGTAAGTACAGCTTCAACGTCAAAAACAGTTCCATTTCAAACTATTCAGTTTAGCATAAGCACGCAGTTTAAATGTAATTACAGTTTAATTGTGAAAAACATTTCTATTTCAAGCTATTCAGTTTAGTCAAACAGTTCTAATTCAAACAATTCAGTTTAGTGGAAGTATGCAGTTCTATTTAACCCATAGATAGGGCCCTATCAGGTGCTATCATGCCAAGACAGACTGGGCCTGGGAGCAATGGCAATGAAAGGGTGCTCCACATTCTCCAAAGCTCCAGCATCACTGGAACCTCACCATCAGATTGTTTAGTGTCATAATCAGGACATTCTGATGGTGGGGGGTCTTACCCCTCTGCAGAGAAGCAGTCAGTGTATTCTACAGCCCGAGCCAATTGGGCAATACACAGTTTTATTTCAGATAAATCAGTTTAGCATAAGTTTACAGTTTAGATGTCAAAACAGTTCTATTTTAAACAATTCAGTTTAGCATAACAACGCAGTTTAAATACAAAAAAAAAGTAAACTCAAGAAACCAGGGTTTAGTTATATTTAACACATAGATAGGGCCCTTATCAGATTCTACCAGAGTAGACCTGGAAGTGATGGCAATGAAGGAATACTCATATTGCCCAAAGCTCCAGCATCACTGGAACCTCACCATCAGATTGTTTAGTGTTATATCCAGGACACTTATAGGTGGGGGGAGGTCTTACCCCTCTGGAAGAAGCAGTCATTGTATTCTACAGCCTCAGCCGACTGGGCAAGCATATTATGGGTAGTGCACAATCATCAGATAAAAATATAATCGACAAACCTCCACAAAAACCTGTTCCAATTGATTATTATAATGAACTTTTAGCATTCATATTAATATATTTTTGAGATTTTACATCTATTCAGCTATATTAGTCCTGAACATGTTTTTCTTGCTAACTTTTCTCATTTGCATTTAATCTTTGCATTATATATATATATATATATATATGTAGAAAAACTGATAACAACGATCCAAGTGGAAGGAATGATTTATTAACGGGTCAACACTATAGCGTTTCGGTTCTACTGAACCATCATCAGGACCATGAGGGGTGATATTAATAATTTTAAGTTAACGATAGATGATTAGAAATGTGAAATACAAAAACCTACGGGAAAATATGTATAGTTAGAAAAAGTTAGCCGTTTAACTGGCAAATCAGCATTTGATGTTTAAATTACGTCATTTGACTTATTAGGAATATTGTATAGAATTATGTACGTTGTTTAACGAGAAAGATTACGAGACAGAAAGAAGAAAAGAAAGAAAGAACAAAGGAAGAATAAAAAGCATGGAAATAGTCGTTGGAAAAAATTGGGCAGGGCTGATCTCGTCAACAACATCTCCAGCATCAATCTCAGCCCGACTGAAACCGAAGCCCTTAGTTTCAGACTAAAATTTACCACAGGCATTAAAAACTATGATATGGAAAAAATAATCAACACTAACTACAAGCACCATGACTCTGACTTCGACAAGGGATTTTTACAAAGTATTATCGCCGCTTCCACTAATTACCATTCTGACCCTACCCCAAAGATACATAACTGCCTTAAAATCTCTCTCTTCTAACCACAACATTGTTATTTCACCTTCTGACAAAGGTGGAGGTGTTGTTATTATGGACTCCACGGTCTATTACCAAAAACTCATGGATCTACTTGATGATAACAACACTTATGAACAGATATCCCTACAAACAATTACAAATAATATTAACTACTTTAACAAATCCTACAAAAAACTAATCTCCAATGAAGATCAATCTTGGTCCTCATTAATCAATTACCACCCTATAATCCCTAAAATTTACGGCCTTCCCAAAACCCATAAACCAGATATTCCTCTAAGACCCATTATTTCTGGTATAGGATCTGCCCCCCATAATATCACTAAACTTCTAGCCAAATTATTAACCCCTCTATTAGGTACCATTAGTAACGCACACCTAAAAAATTCCAGATCACTGCTCAACAAACTAACTGACATTGATATGCACAACAAATATTTAGCTAGTTTAGACATCAAATCCTTATACACCAATATACCTGTTGATAAATGCATTGAACGCCTGCATAACTACCTTCAAAAATCTAACACCACATTTCCTCTACCTATCTCTAAATTGATTAAAATTTGTACCTTATGTACCTCACATTGCTACTTCAAACACAACAACACATTTTATAAACAAAAATTTGGTTTACCTATGGGATCTCCTCTTAGCGGAGTTCTTGCTTGCATTTATTTAGAATTCTTAGAATCTGGTCCCTTTAAACATATTATACCCAACACTGCACATTACTTCAGATATATTGACGACATACTATTTATCTATCCTCAAGATCTTGACTTAAATAGCATCACTGATAAACTGAACAATGTCGAACCTTCCTTAAAGTTCACACATGAACTTGAATATAACTGCACCCTACCTTTTCTGGACATTTTACTTATTAGGAATATCAACAAACTAGAATTTAAGGTTTATCGTAAAACCACCTGTAAAAACGACCACATTCACTTTTATTCACACCACAACAACAATATTAAAAGAGGTATCATCATAGGTTTTTACCTCAGAGCTCTACGCATTTGTTACTCGAAATATTTAAACGATGAATTCATCCACATAGAAAACTCCTTCCTCAACCTACAGTACCCCAAATCCTTTATACATTATGCTGAATCTAAAGCCCTCAAAATCCACAACAAGAATCAATCTCAAACTAATATCTACTCAATATCTGATAAAACTAGTTCCCCCCATAGATACATAACTTTGCCAAACAATTCTTCTTCTCACAGCATAACAAACAACTTAAATAAACTCAATATCAAAACTACTTCTCTACCTTCTAAAACAATCCGCGAATTAGTACACTCCAGCCCTCAACGTAACATATTTTCTGACGCCAGTGTTTATTGCATCCCTTGTAAGGATTGTAAACTAAAATACATCGGTGAAACATCCCGAAACCTTCATATCCGTTTGAAAGAGCACAAAAGAGACATAAGAATTGGCAACTCAAACAACGCATTACTCCTACACACTTCTCAACATAATCATAACATTGACTTCAACTCTGCTAAGATGCTTACTTACATCCAT
The DNA here is from genome assembly GCA_963585895.1 of Sepioteuthis lessoniana. NCBI lineage: Eukaryota > Metazoa > Mollusca > Cephalopoda > Myopsida > Loliginidae > Sepioteuthis > Sepioteuthis lessoniana. The sequence continues at coordinate 31,312,907 of OY757944.1, forward strand.
AATAAAAATCTTAGACGAATTTTCGAAGCCGCAGCTATCTCATTCCTCAGTTCCCTAAATACTCGTCCTGGCTTTTATAATATTTCTCCTTACTTAAGCAAACACATTTTAAACAGCTACAATATATTCCATCCTTAGTTAATATTTTCCGTATATCTCATAATTTCCATGCTTTTTATTCTTCCTTTGTTCTTTCTTTCTTTCTTTTCTTCTTTCTGTCTCGTAATCTTTCTCGTTAAACAACGTACATAATTCTATACAATATTCCTAATATGTCAAATGACGTAATTTAAACATCAAACGCTGATTTGCCAGTTAAACGGCTAACTTTTTCTAATTATACATATTTTCCCGTAGGTTTTTGTATTTCACATTTCTAATCATCCATCGTTAACTTAAAATTATTAATATCACCCCTCATGGTCCTGATGATGGTTCAGTAGAACCGAAACGCTATAGTGTTGGCCCGTTAATAAATCATTCCTTCCACTTGGATCGTTGTTATCAGTTTTTCTACATATTGTCGGATTACCATCCTTTATTTACTCTTCATATATATATATATATATAACTGAAAGTGATAAAAATCTCACCATCCTCTGGTTTTATTATTAAAAGTTTCATGTACAAACTATGGAACAGAAGACACAAACATTGGATGAAACTTTATTTATAAACTTTATTATGAAGTTTCATCCAATGATGTTTTCATAGCAAGCACTTTTCTCCTTGATTATTAGTCAATCATATTGATCTTATTCTTTTATATATATATATATAAATCAATCCTATTGATCTTTTCCTTTTATTTTCTTATATATATATATATATAAATATATATATATTATTGATCTTTACTTTTTATTTCATATATATATATATATATATATATATGAAGCTGCTTATTCCATCAGGGGAAAGTTTAACTGTTTTCTCTTAATAGCTCAGTCATCTACAATGAATGGATCAGTAAAATGGTAAAGAGCAATGTATAAAAGATAAAAGATTCCAGGTAAAAAAGTAAACCATTGTTTTATATTGATTGAATATAGAAAATATAGAAAAAAAATTAATTTTATGAGGCTAAAGATAATACCATGCATGCTTTTCCACATTTTATGAGACAATGTCTATGAGATTATATAATGATGCTTCAAATGATATTGTGAGTACAGTGAGCCCTTTGCAAAGTAACCAAGAGTATGAGGGTTGCAAGTCCTTTGCAAAACAGGTAAGGGTGTAAAGAGAGCAAGCCTGTTACAAAGTAATCAAGCTGCTGACAGGGCCTAGCACAAAGCTGTAGTATGCACAGAAAATTCACTGATGTTTCTGTGCATGTGTGTATATATATATATATATATATAAAATTAACTTAAATCGCGAGTCGGAGATCTACTAAAGTTTCACCTTATCGGATCATCAGGAAGTCTAACCCGAGTCGGGGTTAGACTTCCTGATGATCCGATAAGGTGAAACTTTAGTAGAAGATTTCCGACTCGCGATTTAAGTTAATTTTATTATTGGCTCCACTCGTGTTGAGCACTCTTGTAATTGTAGCATTGCAGTGTTTGCGGAAGGTTTTAGTTTTCTTTTGACCAACTGACTGCATATCCCTTGATTTTTTTCAAGAGGTTGGACGAGGTTGGCCTTTTCTTTCTTTTTGACTTATAATATTTTTTCTTTTTCCCCCGGGCGGTGATTCGAGATATTCTTATTTCTGTTCCTGGCGGGTTTTTTTTTCTTTTTTTCTGGTACCGTGAATGCTGGTAGATATTTGATTAGTAAATATATATATATATATATATATATATATTAATAAAAATAGACATAGGAATATTATCTAGTTTAACTTTCCTTTTGGCGAACTCTCTAATATCAATATAAGCAAATATTTTCTAGGTTTAATAAACAAACATTTTAAAGATGATAAACCCCTTAGAAAAATAATTGATAAGAATAATGTAAAAATTAGTTATTCTTGTATTAACAATATATCTAAAATAATTGACAATCACAACAAGAAATTGATAAATAAATTGGAATAACAATGACAACTTAAAACATTCATGTAATTGTGAAATAAAAAAGGAATGCTCACTTGGAAATAACTGTAACCTTGATAATATTATATATTAAACTAACATTTCAACTAAAGAAAATGATACTAATGATAAGGCCTACATAGGTATGACAAGCTTAAACTGGAAATTTAGATATTACGACCACCTACAATCATTTAAAAATCCAACCTTAAAAAACCAAACTGTCCTATCTAGGTATGACTGGTATCTGAGAGAACTAGAACTAACACCTATTATAGGTTTGGTCTGGTTTCTTTGTTTAATGGCATATCAACCTTTGTAAGGTTATTTAATGCCAAAGCCATTCTCCTAGAAGAACAGTAGAGGTACTATTTAACCCATAGCTGGGAGGATAAGGGGGTTCATACCTTTCCCAAGGGTATTTGTCTGAAAGTGATTGTGACATATCAAGGTTTGGTTTGGTTTCTTTGTTTAATGGCATATCAACCTTTGTAAGGTTATTTAATGCCAAAGCCATTCTCCTAGAAGAACAGTAGAGGTACTATTTAACCCATAGCTGGGAGGATAAGGGGGTTCATACCTTTCCCAAGGGTATTTGTCTGAAAGTGATTGTGACATATCAAGGTTTGGTTTGGTTTCTTTGTTTAATGGCATATCAACCTTTGTAAGGTTATTTAATGCCAAAGCCATTCTCCTAGAAGAACAGTAGAGGTAATATTTAACCCATAGCTGGGAGGATAAGGGGGTTCATACCTTTCCCAAGGGTATTTGTCTGAAAGTGATTGTGACATATCAAGGTTTGGTTTGGTTTCTTTGTTTAATGGCATATCAACCTTTGTAAGGTTATTTAATGCCAAAGCCATTCTCCTAGAAGAACAGTAGAGGTAATATTTAACCCATAGCTGGGAGGATAAGGGGGTTCATACCTTTCCCAAGGGTATTTGTCTGAAAGTGATTGTGACATATCAAGGTTTGGTTTGGTTTCTTTGTTTAATGGCATATCAACCTTTGTAAGGTTATTTAATGCCAAAGCCATTCTCCTAGAAGAATAGTAGTGGTACTATTTAACCCATAGCTGGGAGGATAAGGGGGTTCATACCTTTCCCAAGGGTATTTGTCTGAAAGTGATTGTGACATATCAAGGTTTGGTTTGGTTTCTTTGTTTAATGGCATATCAACCTTTGTAAGGTTATTTAAAGCCAAAGCCATTCTCCTAGAAGAACAGTAGTGGTACTATTTAACCCATAGCTGGGAGGATAAGGGGGTTCATACCTTTCCCAAGGGTATTTGTCTGAAAGTGATTGTGACATATCAAGGTTTGGTTTGGTTTCTTTGTTTAATGGCATATCAACCTTTGTAAGGTTATTTAATGCCAAAGCCATTCTCCTAGAAGAACAGTAGAGGTACTATTTAACCCATAGCTGGGAGGATAAGGGGGTTCATACCTTTCCCAAGGATATTTGTCTGAAAGTCAACGTAATAGCGCAACTGGAGTTCGAACTCGCTTACTACGATTCCGCAGTCCATCGCTTTAACCATTACACCACGAGGACACCCCCCACCTATTATAGATTGTGAAATAATTAAAAGATCCTCCACAAAAAATAATCTTTATGGTAAGTGTAATTTATGCTTAGAAGAGAAAATATGTATAGTGAAATATTTGAATGAAAATTTACTAAATACCAGAACTGAAATAACTACATGTCGACAATGAAATAAATTCTTATCATTAAGTGTTTTTGGACTATTGTCTTCATAATTATTGTCATTTCCACAATGTTTCGGCTGATATGTCCTCCGGCTTTCTTCAGGTGTTTGTTGAACTCGGGAACCTTCACGGAACTTCGAACTACATCCTTTATTGAATCCACAAGGGTCGCCTGTTCTGATTCTTCATATAATTTAAATTGATACATTAATAATGTGAAATAAATTTAACTAACATTATTTCGGAGATTTATATATTTTTTTAATTCTATATTGGAATATTGATCCATGATTTTTAAAAAATAGATTAATTAAAATTTAAAATAGATTTTTTAAATAAGACATATAATCAAATTTAAAGGATAAAGTGTAAATATTTTATAAAAAGATAATAAAATAAAAAATAATATATAATTGGTAAAAAGATTAATATAACCATATAACAAGAAGGAACTGTCCCTGTACTACACCGTTTTATTACACCGTTTTTTTATATCTGTAACAAAAATTTAAGAAACTAATATTCAATTTATTTATATTATAAGTTAGGAATTATTTGTTACATAAATAAAATATCTATTACATATTAATTCTTTGCTTATTAACATTCAATATGTTAATTTCTTCCTAATATAAATAACATGAATTTTTATGATACTTTTCATAATTAGAAATAGAATTCTGTAAATTAATATCAGTGTTGAAATATTATTTCTTGATAAATTATATTATTTGATATTTATAATACATAAAAATTTCAACAGAAGTATGAATTATATTTTTATTTGTAATTTTAAATGAGTTGCATGCCACTCTCTAATTTTTCTGGGATTAGGTTTTTTTCTTTTTCAGAAGTATCTAAATTAGGGTTAACGGTTCTTTTGTTTTTTTAAAAGAATGTATAAACATTGTATTAAAAATGATAATAGAAATAATAATAACATGAATTTTTACAATAATAATAATAATTAGGATCAGTTTTTGTAAATTAATATCAGCATTGAATTATTATTTCCAGATAATACAAATTATTTCATTTAATATTTATCTTACATAATAGTTTCAATAGATGTATGAATACATATTTTATTCATAATTTTAAATAAGTCACATGCCACTATTTAATTTTTCCAGAATTAGTTTTTTTTTAATTTTTAGTAGATTTTAAATTAGGGATAATGATTTTTGTTATCTTTTAAAGGAATGTATAAACATTGTATAAATAAAAAATAATAACAGATATAATATCTCCACTGTTAAAAATTCTTCTTGATTAAAAAATATGATAGAAAAAAAAATTAATTAAAAATTTTTTCTCAAATTGCATTCTCACTGGAAGCAATAGAGGAACACCAAAATAATTTTTTTTGAGCAACATCTGATGATGGTCATCATGAGCAGAAATAAATTTATAATGATACCAAAGAAGTTAGTTTTCTGGAAGGCCTGGGTTCAATCCCAGGTCACGTCATACCAAAGACTTTAAAAATGGTACTTGATACCTCCTTGTTTAACACTCAGCAATATAAGGTACGTATCAAGGGTAAAGTGGAGCAATCCAGGGAAAAGAGTAGTGCCTTCTCCTACATCTTGGTGTAGTAGCTATTGAAAAGGGAGCCTTCTGGTCGCCCTCGACTACGGTTGCCAACTTTACTTTTACTTGTTTATATATATATATATATATATATACACACATTCTCATACATACACACAAACTCAATTATATATATATATATATATATATATATATATATTGTCATCCACAGACAGACTGTTTCATAGTATCACAACTCTTTAGTGTGGCAAGACACGTGAGGTGCTCCAAGTTGGGATCGAAACCCGCCTAACTTTATGTCGGGCAGATGACACACCCCTAAGCCAAGCCTGCAACTCAATGTCAGTTTGGGAATTTAACATATATAAGTATTAACTTTTGCTTGTTTACATTTTATGCTATCAGACACTGAAGTGCTCAATTCATTAGAAGAGCTTCGCATTATGCGAGTGGCAACCATTAATTCCTTCACCAAAATGCTCAACACCCCCAGAGGGGGAGCATATATATATATATATACATACACACACACATCGGCTGCTCTACCTACTGATCAATGAAGAGCTATTAGTTGGCAGGAGTTCAGATCAAACTTTTAAACTCATCCTTCTTAATCTCTCGTAGTGCCACTCGTATTTTTTTATGATTTTTGTACATAAGTAGTATTAATAGGATTTTCTGATTTTTAATTTTTAGATGAAGCATTGTCCATAATTCAATTAAACATCAGTCATTTGTTTACACACAGTTAAATGTCAAACAGTTCTATTTCAAACAATTCGAATTAGCATCAGTCATTTGTTTACACACAGTTAAATAATCAAACAGTTCTATTTCTAACAATTCAATTTAGCATAAGTCAACAAAGTTGAAACAGTTTTATTTGAGCCATAGATAGGACCCTATCAAATGCTACCACTCTGGGTCAGAGTGGACCTTGGAGTAATGACAATGAAAGAGTACTCAACATTCCCCAAATCTTCAAGGCTGGAGCTGCTTTATCAGATGGTTTAATGTCATATCCAGCACATTCGTTGCAGAGATGCAGTCAGTGTATTCTATAGGTTTGATCCTGTTCTCAGCACAATGTAGAATATCAGTAGTTGAAGTATATGAGTAAAACCTAAAATGTACATTAGCTCAATAGTCTCATTAATATTTTTCAAAAAGTGATTAGCTCTCCATTTATACTGGAACAAGGGAGATAATTCCTTCATTTCTTTATATATATATATATATATATATATATATGTAAAGTAAAGTTGGCAACCATAGTCGAGGGCGACTAAGAGATTCCCTTTTCAATAGCTACTACACCAATAGCTACTTTATCCTTGATATGAACTTTATAATAATGAGTGTTAAGCAAGGAGGTATCAAGTACCATTTTTAAGTCTTTGGTGTGTCTCGACCTGGGATTGAACCCCGGTCTCCTGGGCCATTGGCAAACACTCTACCCACTACACCAATGAACTGAGATATATATATATACCTGTAAGAAAAACAAAATCTGGTCACTTTAGGATTATAAATTTATTTCCATCCTGCTATGAGTATTGATATGAATCAATAACTCCAAATTTAACAGGACTTCTTCAGATCCAAATGGATATAATGAATACAACCAGAATGGGCACAGGAGAGAAGTGGATGAAGAAGGGTGAAGAGTTTCCCCCCATTTCGGCCAATTCCGGTTTTTCTTTTGTTACCGGTTGGGATCATAACAAAATAACTAGACGTAGGTTCTAATTCACTTTCTACTCTAAGTTAACCCATATTTTAACATAATTCTTCAGATTTAACAATAATTTAAGGAATTACAACAGTTCCTATCAACCATAAGCAAAGACTCCAGTACTACTTATCTTAAACTCAAATTTTATCCTAGTGCTTATTTATTCGGCCACCTTTACACTGAAACATACATACGTCTGACCTCACAAGGTGGGTCCCTATTTTCTTTTATTCCTTTTACCTCAACGATCCCCATTTCATCCTATTTCTATTGTTAATTAATCATTATCTTCAATTGTTGTCTACAGTTTAAATCTATTCCTATGTCTACATCTAGCTATTAAATTACATCTCTGATTTAATAATTTTTCTGGGTCTGCGTATAGTATAATTATTGACCCTAAGCAAACAGATTTTTATAGGATTGTGGGCCTTATTTTTATCCCAGTGAGTAACGGCCCCAAAACATTAAGAATTCAAAAGTAAATTGTAAGGACTTTTAAATTAATGGGATTTAAAACTGAGTCTAAACTAAAAGTAGGGATTTCCTAGATATTACTTTTAATTTATCTGAAGATAAACAAACCCCCTCCTATATTAATGTTAATTCACCCAAGATCAATAATTGGACAAATCCCAAATGCTTGGACAAGGGTGTTTGCATTTCACATAGTGCTAATACTCTTGGGAAAGGTATGAATCCAACTATTCTCCCCTTCAGCTGTAGGTAAATAGTAGGGCAGACTGAGCTCTTTAACCATAGTATGGCAACCAATCAAGGTGAAAGACAACTTTATATTCAAACCTGTTAAACTCCACTCAATATAGAACTTGTGTCACATCCTACTTGTGCTGAGGGGTTGATATATATATATGATTATATCAACATTTGCTATGTCTTACGAGCAAGCTCCATCATCTTATCCCTACATCTTCAATCAGGTCTTTTTCTACTAAGCCTTTTATTTCTTGGTCACTATTCTATTAAATTCTGCATGCAAGTGACAAACCATACTAGACTGTTACTTTACCAACACCACAGCTTTGGTCATGTGATATACATGCCACAAACTAGCACATACCAAAATATTGTAAGACTTTTGACTCACCCTTGTATTATTCAACTGCAAAATAGATAGAAATAAAAATGAAAAAAAAAATAGCTAAGAAAGCATTAACTGCAGCAGTTACTTTAAGTTTGCCGCAGGATAATTATTTTCAAATTGAGCATGTCTCACCTGCAAATTCTATTATAATGCCTCTCCATCTTCAGTCAGGTCTTTTGATAGTATGTTATTTCTTGGACACCATCTGTTTAACATCTTCTATATCTCTTTCCATAGTCTATATACACTTATCCATGTTGATTATATATAAACCTAGACAAAACCAAGTTTGAGCAACAAAATCAGCATTCTCAATTACCTGTGTGTGTGTGTATATATATATATATATATATATATATATATATATATATATATATATACACACACACTCATATATATATATATATATATACACATATACATATATATATATATATATACACACTCATATATATATATATATATACACACTCATATATATATATATATATATATATATATATATATATGAGTGTGTATATATATATATATATATATATATATATATATATATACACATATATATATATATATATATATGAGTGTGTATATATATATATATATATATATATATATATACACATATATATATATATATATATATATATGAGTGTGTATATATATATATATATATATATATATACATACATATATATATATATATATACACACTCATATATATATATATATATATATATATATACACACATGCATGTGCACAAAATTCATAATTTAGAATAGTGACAATTTTACACAGATATACACAACCTGCAATAGGTAAATAGTAACAACATTAAATGATTAATTTCGCTTATGTTTTGTTTGTTTCAGGTTTTGTCTACTGTGCAGCAAATTAGGGCACTGTCTATAAGGAACACAGCACCATGATGTAGTTCACTCACCAACTTAACGTGATAGAGCATGATTTTATTATATATATATATATATATATATATATATATATATATATATATATATAAGAATAACAACTTAAATACACTGTGTTCTTGTATGAGGGAAATATTCTAGTCTTTTACAATCGTCTTAAGATCAGTATCATTTGCATCTAGTAATGACTTCATAGTCTTTACAAAACTCAACAATATATATATATATATCTTGTTGTATCGTGGTAATATCCTTGAACATCACTTTGTGTGTAGTTCGCTGTAAATTCAAATCTTCAAATCCTACATCGACAACTGTTGCTGATTTTTTTGTTGTGAATATGAAATCTTCGAATCCTTCATCGGCAACTGTTGATAGTTTTTTTTTTGTTGTGAGAACAAAATCTTTGAATCCTTTGTCGCCAACTGTTGGGTTTTTTTTTGTTGTGAGTGCGAAATTTTCAAATCCTTCATTGCCAACCGTTGTATCATGGTAAAGAAGAGATACACAGTGAAGTAAAGAGTTAATTATCTATTAACTGAAGTGGTACTGTCCAACAAACATTATAAGTCTTGCGTTGTGGGTGTTACGTCCAAAGTTGGTCTTATTACTGACTGAGATCTTGCTGAACGCTCATTCTAAAGAAATACAACATCTTTTATACATCTGCTATACCGGAAATCTTGGGTACGAGGCACTTTACAAGATATATATATATATATATATATATATATATATATATATATATGTATATGTGTGTGTGTGTGTGTGTGTGTGTGTGTGTGTGTGTGTGTGTGTGTTGAAAAAATAGATTTGTAGTGAATCTGACAGTATGATAGAAATATGTGGAAAGTTGGATAGATCAAAAAGTAGGGAAGGATTTGTGTGAAAGGAGGTTTTGGCATGACTTGTTTCATGGAAAAGATATGGACTATAATGAGCTGTCACAGAAAATTATCTATATTGTGGTGTCTGGGTTGTAACTGGGGTGAGAAAGGGCTAAGAGGTAAATGATCAGGAAAAGCAAAAAGGATCTTCAAAAGTATGGTGGCACAGAATGAAAAAAATGTCTTTTTTCTCCTATCTGTTTTCTATTTTAATTTTGTTTTCATTCAATATGATGTTCACTGGGTGTATTGAGATTTGGTAAAAACCTGGAAGTTGTTTTATATAGTTTGTTTTGGAGATGATCACAGATTCTAGCAGTCTTCAGGATGTTTTGCAGTGTATGGGTTTGATTAGAGTGGCTTGGGAAAAACTGAATATGTGTTTGAGTTCTAACATGTGGGAGAAAAGGGCATTTTGATTGTTATTTGTTTTAGTTGATTGTTTGTGTTCATAAATTCTTTTCTCTAGATTGCGTTGGGTTTTGCTGATGTAATGTTTGTTGCAATCTTTACATGGAAATTTACTAAGCTTTTTGCTTAGATGTGGCACAAGGCCATATGAAAGGGGCACCCAATGAGACTCGAACTCACTCGTGTAGGTTTGCTAGCCGAGCTTGCTAACCATTACACCACCAGAGGCACCTTTGCAATCTTTACATGAGATGAGTATATGTCCGCCTGAGAGGTGGTTTTGTTGTTGGTACATTTTGTGATGTTTGTGAGGTTCTTAATGGTTTGTGATGCGGTTTTGTATGATTGGTATTCCTAACTTGGTTAGTTTGTCGTAGAGTGTTATGTTATGTGTGTTAGTTGGTAGAGAGATCGGTCAATGGGTGATGGGGATAGTGGGGGTTGGTTTTCTTTGGTTAATTTGATGAGGGTATCTTGTGAAGGTAACGTACCTGGGCATTCGAAGCGCGCACGAACGTGTTTGGCTTGTAGAGCGGAAACCGAGATGGCTGCCTCAAGCATATTTGACGACGGGAGATCTCGAACCAGCGAGAGGTAATTTGCACGTATGCAAATTCTTACGAGATCTCACGAACATACAAATACGCACGGTAACGACTGAACGGGTGACTTTATTCTGAGCGCATTTGCCTGACGAACGTGTTACAACTCAAAGAAGGAAGGAAGAAAGGAAGGAAGGAAGGCGAGAACCAGAAGGAGAGAGAGAAAGAAGGAAGGAAGGAGAACAAGGGAGAAAGCGAGAGAGAAGGAACAGCTAACGAGAGAGAGGGAGAAAGCGCTCGACTTAATACGCCCTGAAACTAACAACAGTGTCCTCTCTTGAATTAATACAAGAATCAGTTTCCTATTGCCTTTTATGCCCGCTCTTGACAACATATCTTAAGAGCTTTTTTCTAGTATTTAACATGAACAATTTGCAGTATTTTAGGCTTTTGAGGAAATGTTTGATGTATTCAAATTCTTCATTAAGGTTTTGTGTGCTTCATATTTTGAGTGCTCTGAGGTAAAAAGCCTATTATAAGGCCTGTTTTGATCTTGTTGTGATTGTGGAAGTACAAATGTATGTAATTGTTTCTGTTTGTGGGTTTGCGATAGACTTTAAGAGTTAAACTGTTTTGAGATTTAATAATTAGGATGTCCAGGAAGGGTATGTTGTTATTAGATTCTTTTTCATCGGTGAAGTTGATGGAGGGTACAACATTGTTTAGTTTTTCTGCAATTTCTTCAATTTTGATGTTTTGAGGTAGGAAAATAAGTATATCATCAATATATCTAGAGTATGTAGTGTTGCTTGGTAGTCTGTATTTAAAAGATTCTAAAAATTCAAGAAAGAGACAGGCTAATACTCCACTGAGTGGATTTCCCTTGGGGAGGCCATATTTTTGTTTGTAGAATTTGTTAAATTTGAAGTAGGTCATGTTTGTTATGTGTTTGCTGATGTTGATTAGGGTGTCTATGGGTGGGGGTGAGTCGAATTTAATTTTTCTTAAGTGAGTAGCAAGAAGGTTGAGGCATTTTTTGATGGGTATGTTTGTGTAGAGAGAAGTTATGTCTAAACTGTTCATAGTTTTTGTTTTGTATGTTTATGTCTTTGATTTTATTAAGTCTCCAGAGATTTTGATGTGTGAGGGGCTAATTGTGCCAAGTAGGGAGCGTTTTAGCAATGGTGCAAGCTATTTTGTGGGTGGCACTACCAATGCTGGAGATAATGGGTCGTAATGTGGGGTCTGCGTTAAGTGTTATATTTATCCAACTTTCCACATATTTCTATCAAACTGTCAGATTGACAACAAATCTAACTTACAAGTGCTCTTCCAATGGGCTGCAATGAAAATAAAGCCTTCAAAATGCTGCAGTTTATCAATAATATTATTTTGATGCATAGGTTTGTGTAGAGAGAAGTTATGTCTGAACTGTTCATAGTTTTGTTTTGTAGGTTTATGTCCCTGATTTTATTGAGTAAGTCTCCAGAGTTTTTGATG